>CAUYQU010102494.1:0-64044 GCA_963574635.1 Cheracebus regulus | reverse complement strand
AGCCCGTCGAAACAAACGGCAACCCACCCCCCCACCTTTTTTTTTTTTTTTTTTTTTTGCCACACTCAAATCACACTTTTTTTTTTTTTTTTTTTTTTTTTTGAGACAGAGTCTCGCTCTGTTGCCCAGGCTGGAGTGCAGTGGTGCGATCTTGGCTCACTGCAACCTCCAACTCCCTTGTCCAAGTGATTCTCCTGCCAGCCTCCCAAGTAGCTGGAATTACAGGCACGTGCCACCAAGCCCAGATAATTCTTTTGTATTTTTAATAGAGACAGGGTTTCACCATGTTAGCCAGGATGGTCTTGATCTCCTGACCTTGTGATCCGCCTGCCTCGGCTTCCCAAAGTGCTGGGATTACAGGCATGAGCCACCACGCCTGGCCAGTCAGGTCACTTTTTATTTGCCAGGGTCAGAAATTCAGCCCAACTGGCCTAATCAAAAAAGAGCATTCCTTAATTCAAACGGTTAGAAAATCCAAGGGGATGGCTTCAGGGATGGCTGGATCCAAGTGCTCCAATAATGTCATTAGAAACCTGTTTCCGTGTCTTCGCACAGAGTCCTTCTGCTTTGGCTACATTCTTGGGCAGATTTTTTTTTTGCCCCAGAGGGCCAGAGTTGACCCTCCAGCCCCTTCTGGTTAATATCTTGTCAGCTCAATAGCCCCTAATGAAAGAGACCATCTCTTTCCCAATAATTTGAGAAAAAGTTCCAAGATGAACCCTGATTGACCAGTTTGACTCATGCCCACACTACTAATGTAATCCCCGTGGCCAGGGGAGATGAATTATCCTAACTGGTAAGCTTGGCTCTCACTCTTACCCCCTGAAACTGAGGAATAAGGTCAACTTCACTTAATACATGATTATTACGTAGGAATGATTCCCAAAAAAAAAATGCTGCTAAACTGTCCAAAAGCATACCACAAAATACCTACCTCCTAGGTACTTGTGAGGATTAAATGAGATAATATGCTGTACCTGGCTACTAGTGCATGCTCAGTTACTCCATAGCTAACCTTGTCAACTCCCTCCTGGACCCCTGACTATCCATCTCTGACCCAGCCTCAGAGTCAGACAGGCGTGAATTCAAGTCCTAATCCTGCTGTGTGGCTCTGGGCTTGTTATTTAGTAGCTCCAAGCCTCAGATCCATCCTCTGAAAAATGAAGGTGATAAGAGGAGCTACTTCCTGGGGGGATGATGAGTAAATGCTTTGGGACCGTACATGCAGCAGGCGTGCAGTAAATGGTGGCTTTTCTTCCTGCCAGTTTCTCTCTCTGTGCACACCTGCCCCAGCTAAACTGGATTGACTGTTGTTCCCCACCTCCAAGCCTTTGAATATGCAGTTAT
This sequence comes from Cheracebus regulus, assembly GCA_963574635.1. Lineage (NCBI taxonomy): Eukaryota > Metazoa > Chordata > Mammalia > Primates > Pitheciidae > Cheracebus > Cheracebus regulus. The sequence goes on along the minus strand of CAUYQU010102494.1, from coordinate 62,697 downwards.
CTCTGCCTAGAACACCCCCTCCTCCCATCTCTGCCTGCTGGAATCCATCTCTAGCCTTCAAGCCCCAGCCCAAATGATTCCTCCTCCAATTGAGCCTCACCTTTTTGAGCCTTGGTTTTCACAAATGCAAAACAAGAATTACGAGAGTATCCACCTCCTGGGGTTGATGTAAGAAGTCATTGAGATTGGTCATGCAATGCAGTTGGTGCAGTGCCTGATTTAGTGAGAAATCAATAAATATCAGCTGTTATTATATCATTAGTATCAGGCATTCAGCTGCTAATTCAAGCTTGTATTTTTCGGTAGTGCCTTGCATAGGAGGGGTGCTCAATAAATATATTGGATTTGGGTAGGCTGGTTCGAGTCATGGCTTCTAAACCCATCCATCCATCCATCCATCCAACTGACCAACCAACAAACCATTCACCTCTTCATCCATTCAGGCAGTCATTTAATGCACCAGTATTTGTTGAGTGCCAACCCTATATCTGGCTCTATGCTGGGCAGTGGGGATCCAGCCTTGTGAAATAGACACAGTCCCTGCCCTCGACGTGCTAGCCTGGGTTGATGGAGAAGCAGAAAATAAATGAGTAAACAAACAAGTAAACAAAATGACTTGGCCAGGCATGGTGGCTCACACCTAAAATCCCATTCCTTTGGGAGGCTGAGACGGGAGGATTGCTTGAGCCCAAGAGTTTGAGACCAGCCTGGGTAACACAGTGAGACCTCATCTCTATTAAAAAAAAAAAAAAATAGCCAGGCATTGTGGCATGCATCTGTGGTCCCAGCTACTTGGGAGGCTGAGGTGGGAGGATTGCTGGAGCCTGGGAGGTCAAGGACACAGTGGGCCATGATCACACCACTACACCCTTTTGAGACCCTGTCTAAAAAAAAAAAATGACTGCAGATTGTGACAAATCACCAAGGAGGTAAAACAGTGCAGCAAGATGAGTGACTGAGGAAGAGGTTATTTTTAATCAGGGAGTGAGGGACAGCCTTTCTAAGAAGAGAATGTGAGGGATAAGAAGGAGCCAGTCACAGAATATCTGGGAAGAGGACATTCTAGAGAGAGACAGCAAGTGCAAAGTTCCTGAGGCCGGAGTGGGCTTGCATGTGGAAGAGCAGATAGCTGGCCAGTGTGGCTGAAAGGGAGTGACCATGTGGGAGAGCACAGAGGAAAAGAGATCAGAGAGGTCAACATGGGCCGAGTCAGGCGGGGCTGTGCAGCCTCATAAGAGTTTGGATATTGCTTCGAGTGCAGCAGGACACCACTGGAGGACTTTAAGAAGGAGAGTGATGAAACCTGATTTCTGCCTCACAAAGACTGCTGTGACGGGGCAATAGAAGAGCTGACTCAACTTAATTCAGTCTAGGAAAAGCTGGTGATGTTGTTACTGAGTCCTGAAAGAAGGGAGAAAGCCAGTGGGTGAAGGGGCAAGGGAGGTGGCAGGAAAAGGTCTCTCCAGGCCAGCCTCAGGGAACAGCAAAAGAAGAGGCTGAGGTCTCTGTTGACCTTCCTCTTAGAACAGGAAAATGAGAGGCTATTGAGAGTCCAGAAAAGGAAGGAAGAAAGGGTGTGGCGTGGAGCCGGTTAAGCACATAGGAAACTACTCAAGTCCCTTGGAATGGAGTTGTTTTCAGACCAACTTGTTTCCAGTCCATCGCTAGGTTATTCTGGGTAACTGGTGTCTTTTTGCCTGTGTTTCTCTCAGATGGGTTGGCAGCCCATGTGTAAGTTATACTCCATATGCTCCATATGCTGGAGAATCACTGGGCTAACCACTGCTGTGCTGATTAGAATCTAGGCCTGGCTGCCATAGCAAAGAAAGACTCAGGGAGAGAAGTATATTTCTCTCATCAGTCCAGATGAAAATAGTCCAGGACTAGTACCATGGCTCTATAGAGTTACCATGGCTCCAGGCTCATTCCAGCTTTCTGCTCTCCTTTTCCCAGAGTGAGGTTTTCAGTCTCACGACTCTCTGTGGCTGCTAGAGTTCCAGCCATCATGTCATCATCCCTGGCAGCAGGATGGAGGAAGATCTAAAAAGAGGCAGGCTTCCCTGCTTTAATGAGATTCTGGGGCTGGGCGGGGTGGCTCACACCTGTAATCCCAGCACTTTGGGAGGCCAAGGCAGGCAGATTGCCTGAGCTCAGGAGTCAGAAAACACCTTGGGCAACATGGTGAAACCCCATCTCTACTGAAATACAAAAAAATTAGCTGGGCTTGGTGGTACATGCCTGTAATCCCAGCTACTTGGGAGGCTGAGGCAGAGAATTGCTTGAGCCCGGGAGGCGGAGGTTGCAATGAGCCAAGATCGTGCCACTGCACTCCAGCTTGAGCGACAGAGTGAGACACCATCTCAAAAAAAAAACAAAAAACAAAAAAAAAAAAAAACAGAAATCCCACACAACACTCCCACTCCCATCTTATTGACCAGACCCAAGCATGTGACCTCCATCTAGCTGCAGGGGAGGCTGGGTGGTGTGGTCTTTAAGCAAAGTAGTCACGTAAGCCAGCTGAAAATCAGGATTCTGTAGAAAAGTAGAAAATAGATACTTGTCTCTTGCACACGTGGCTTTCCTCAAAGTGGCCTGAGGCCCATAGAGATCTCACCCCTGAGCCTCAAGAATTGAGAGACTGGGAGGTGGCAGGGCAAGATCCCCAAGGATTCAAGCCAAAGCTCAACATTGCATGACCAGGGTCACCTCCTTGTCACTTTCCTGCACAATTAATGCCATTATTCCTTACACTCTAATGAGTCAGCCTCCCTTTCAGCAACCACACCAAGGACTTGATGTGTTGCTGCCCTAAATGGTTTCATGTGGGACAGCTGAATAATGGAAGGGGTCTTCCGGCAGAACCACAAGAATGGATGTCCTTATTTTCCAAAGCAGTCCTTAGTGGGGGATGAAAAAGGGAGTCGGAGGAAGACTGCTGCTAATGATGCTCCCAATAGCAGCATGTTCTGCACCCTCCGCGTATAGCCTGGAGGCGCTCTAAGGTCTGCCCCCCTCACCACTTTCCTCTTTTTTTTTTTTTTTTTTTTTGTTTGAGGTGGCGCCTTGCACCATCACCTGGGCTGGAGTGCAATGGCATGATCTCGGCTCACTGCAACCCCACCTCCCGGGTTCATGTGATCCTCCTGCCTCAGCCTCTTGAGTAGCTGGTATTACAGGTGCCCACTACCATACCCAGCTAATTTTTTGTATGTTTAGTAAAGATGGGGTTTTACTATGTTGGCCAGATTTGGTCTCAAACTCCTAACCTCATGATCTGCCCACCTTGGCCTCCCAAAGTGCTGGGATTACAGGCATAGCCACTGTGCCCGGCCACCACTCTCCTGTGATTCTCCCCTCCACTTACCCTACTTCAACCACACTTGCCAAACACGTTCTTACCTCAGGGCCTTTGCACTTGCTGTTCGTCTCCCTGGAATGCTTTTCCCACTGATGGTCATGTGGCCAGCTCTTCCTTATCATTCAGGTCTCAGCTCAAATGTCACCTCCACAAGGAGGCCCTCCTTGACCACCCCAGCTATAGTAAACCATTTCATAGTCATTCCTTTCCCCTGACCAGCTTCATTCTTTCATAGCAATTATCATGGCCTGAAATGATCCTGTTGACTTGAGATTGTTCACTGTGTGCCCCTTCCCTCTACAAGATCATCAGCTCCTTGCAAACTGGGATTTTTGCCTGAATTGTTTACTGCTATATCACCAGGGCCTAAAAGATTACCTAGCACATCCCCACATGAATGAATGAATGAATGGATGAATAAATGAATGAGATAAATCCTTATAAGAACCTGACCATGTAGGTATTACTGTTCCCTTTTTATAGATGAGGAAACTGAAGCTCAGAGAGATGAAGTTCCTTATGTAAATTCAAACAGCCAGTAAATGTCAAGGGCAAGATTTGAACCCAGGTCTTGCTGATTCCACCCTTCTGTTTGGTCTCCTTCCAATGAATAATAATAACAGCTCATTGTAACAGCTCTCACCATTAGAATGGTCTTCCTTATATCAAGGTGAAGTCTTCCTCAAGGCTTTAAAACAAACAAACATCTAACATTCATTGAGACCTTACTGTGTGCCAGGCACCATGCGCATTATCTCATTGAATTCCCACATGACAACCCTGTGAGGTAGGAATTCTGGTGATCCCCATTGCACAGATGAAGAAACGAGGCTCAGGGAGGTTAAGAAACGTGTCCAGCTGGGGGCAGTGGCTCACTTCTGTAATCCTAGCACTTTGGGAGGCCCAGGCAGGCAGATCACGAGGTCAAGAGATCGAGATCATCCTGGCCAACATGGTGAAACCCTGTCTCTACTAAAAATACAAAAATTAGCTGGGCATGGTGGCAGGCGCCTGTAGGCCTAGCTACTCGAGAGGCCGAGGCAGGGGAATTGCTTGAACCTGGGAGGCAAAGTTTGCAGTGAGCCAAGATTGCACCACTGCACTCCAGCCTGGGCAACAGAGCAAGACTCCCATGTCAAAACAAAAAACAGAAAAGAAAAAGAAACTTGTCCAAGGCCTCACAGCTGGAAAATTGGGAAACTGAGAATAAAATGCAAGTCCTGGTTCTTAACCAGCACATTCTAGTGCCTCCCTCCCCCTGGATCTGGCTCATTCATTCCTTATCAAATCTCATTTATCCTGCCTTCTTTCTGTCTTTGATGAATGAATGAGAATAGGGCTCACTGTAAAAGAGAGTAGATGAAAATTCACATACAAAGACTCTTCCTGATCATTTCAACCCTTTTCTGGCCAACCTCTTGTCAGATCTGATGAGATCATCATTATTTTTAACTTTGTGTTGTCACTGACAAAGGGCTCCGACCACGGAGGGGGAAGCATCAGTTCAGCCATTGTCCTGATGTTCTCCTATGTTTCCATTACTAATACTAACCCCAAGCCCTTGTGGTTTTACCAGGATCTTTACGTTTTTTTTTTTAGAGGTGGGGGGGATCATGGGGAGCGCGGTCTCACACTATATTCCCCAGGCTGGTCTCGAACTCCTGGCCTTAAGTGATCCTCCCGCCTCAGCCTCCCAAAGTGCTGGGATCATAGATGTGAGCCATCATGCCCATTTTCTCGGATCTTTGTAAGCCATTCATCCTTGTCTGAGAGAACTAGTTAGCTTAAAACCAGAGAATAGAATCTGTAACCTGACTCAACCAGATGAATTAGTGGGAATATGCTAGATTGTGCTATAGTAATGAACAAATCCACAGTCTTTTGACTTTACCTATCAAAGTTTTAAGAGAACTCACACCCACTCTTAAGTGCCTCTGCCAGTATCTACAAAGAGTCCATGCAGAACCAGATTGCCTCAAGGAAATGGACATTATGCCCAGGAAGAAGACTGGAACCAGATACCTGGGAGTGCTAGAAGTCTCTTCACCACAGACACACCTACATGGCATTGCCGCCATCAAAGATATACGGGCTTCCTTGCTGACCCCCCTAAGCTGAAGCACCCCGCCTTCCCCCAGGGCCTCTCCTTTCTCCATGGCTGTCTGACATACAGAGTAAACGGGGACACTGATGTTAACTCATGGACTAAACATCAGTGACACTTGACTTCTTGTTTTTTTACAGTAAAAGCTAGAAATGCCAGTCATTTGTTTCTGCACTCCAGTGTATCATATTGTGCACACACTCATATTGGGGACCATCTCCTTAGCCTGTTATAAAGCATTTTGTAGGTTTCAAAGCACTTACTGTGTCCCCCTGGAGGAGACCAGAGGCCTCACTGCTGAGGAAGGGAATGATGTGTATCACTTTTGGGTGCAGGCATTTAAGAACAAGTGTGACCTGTCCACACTGTCCCTTCCTCTGCCTTGGCAAGACTGGAGGCCACCTATTGAGATGATAGAGCCACTAGATCCTTCAGTCACCACCTAGAAATGAACTATACTGGAGACCCATTAGACTCTCAGTGGATACTGCATGAGAAAGATCAGAGACGTGATGATACTTGCCTCAGGATGCCAAGCCAGAATTAAAAGTAGGTCTTCCAACTACCCACGTGTCCATTTCACCTCAATATGAATCTCTAGTGAGACTAAACTGCTATAACTTCATAATAGATGAGAAAGATCTATTGTTAAGCCACCCAAATGCCTCTTTCAAAAAGTAGATTGGACATTAACCAATAAATCTGGCTATTGTCAAAAAAAAGACCACTCACAGAGCCATTATTCTGACATTAGCCAGAGTGGTACCTAACCCCAGTGTCTTTCTGCTCACATAATTAGCTTCCATTAGCAACCCCAGCAACCTGGTCAATCTCTCAGTGACTACCCTCTCCAGTCCCCCTCCTGCCAGACTCAGGGGACAAGGGAACTGGTTTGTGGCTGGCAGAACCCGAGGACACTGTCCTTGCCTAACACTTCCTGTGCTCCTCATTTTTCATTCAATACATTGCTGTCTACAACAGGGATGGACCCATGTCATTTATCACGGTTAACACGGACAGTTCCTCCCTCACCTGCTCATGTCCTCAGCGAATACCGGGAATTGGCAATCACCCAGGCGGGGAGGACATTGTCCTGCATTTCTCCCCTCCAGAGGCAAGCCTCCTCATCTCCTCCTCCCTCTGCAGGGATCAGTTTCCAGTCCCTCCTCCTCCACCACCAGAGGCCATTGTCCTCAGGTGGGCAGGAGATGATGACGTCACCACCTCCCAGAATTCCTGCCTTTGGAGAGGCTCGTGGGAACCTGGCTGGCCTTTTAGAAAGAGGTTGCCCAACCCAGGGCTTGTTAAGAGGAGTGCAATTACCTCAGGGATAGTATATATATATTTTTTTAAATAAAGAAGGGCATCATAATCTAGTAGACATCAGTTTAAACTCTCTCTCTACTACTACTTTCTTCTTTTATCTTTTTTTTTTTTTTTTTTTTGAGACAGAGTCTTGCTCTGTTGCCCAGGCTGGAGTGCAGTGGTGTGATCTCAGCTCACTGTAACCTCCACCTCCCAGGCTCAAGTGATTCTCCTGCTTCAGCCGCCTGAGTAGCTGGGATTACAGGCGTGTGCCACCATACCCAACTAATTTTTGTATTTTTAGTAGAGACAAGTTTTCACCTTGTTTGCAGGCTGGTCTCAAACTCCTGACCTCAAGTGATCTGCCCACCTAAGCCTCCCAAAGTGCTGGGATTACAGGCCTGTGCCACCATGCCCAACCGTCTACTATTTTCTTAATTGTTCCTCTGGACATTTGTTCGCTAAGCCTCAGTTTCTCCAATTATAAAACAGGACCTGTAGGATTGTTATCAGGATGAAATGAGATCCTTTGTTCCATACATATGTATTGAGCACCTACTATGTGCTCTAAGGATTCAAGATTGAGAAAAATCAGATATAACCCCAGACCTCACACTGCTTACAGTCTGCAGAGGTGGACATTACTGCAAAATTGCAACTTGGACAGTGTTATGAAGAGAAGGACTTGGTACTATGAGAGTCTGTGATTGGGGATTTGATCTTGAGCCAAGAAGGATGAGTAGGAAGTAACCAGGTGGAGTGGAGGGTAAAGCATTTCAGGCAGAAGGAACAGTGTGGAAAAGGCCTAGTGGCGAGAAGATAGTGAAGACTATGAACGACCAAAGGAAGGTTACTGGTTAATGTGCCTGAAATGAGAGGGCAGAGAGGAGCATGGAATAAGAGAAGGCTGGAGAGTTAGGCAAGGAGAGACTAAGCGGCTGTAACAATGAGACCCCAAAATACAGTGAGTGGCTTAAACAAGATGGATGTTATGAGATAGACCAGGAGCTGGCAAACATTTTCTGTAAAGGGCCAGTCTTACATCTCAGATCCAAGACAGTTCCTCCAGCTCTGCCCAGTACATCTGCCTCCCAGCCAGCAAGGAGGAAAAGGAGACAGAGCTTGTATTATTTCTGCCCACCTTCCATTGGCCAATGTTAATCACATGTCCACATCTAACCGCAAGGGAAGCTGGGAAATGCCGTCTTTATTCGGGGTAGCCCTGGGTCCAGCTAAACTCTATGACAGTGGAAGAGGGGAAGAATAGATATTGGTGACAGCTAGTGGTCTTTGCAATAGCAGGCCAGAGAGTGGTTTTGGGGAGGCCAGAAAGAAGTCCTGATGGGGGAGGGTGGGGAGTGTGCAGGTGGAGAGAGTGGAACAGATGCACACATGTTGGTGAACTCGAATCGATAAGACTTGGCAATGACAGTGGACCGGGTATGGGGAAACGGGATAGGGCAGGATATAGCAAATGTGACCCCCATGTTCCTGGCTTGTGCAGTCCGATGCACATCTTGTCTGGAAAGTTCTTCATACCCTTCGGCAGGTGTTGTCTTCATTATTGCATCATGTGGGTCAGTGACAGCAAACCCAGCTGCCTGCAGAGACGGATCACAAAACAGGTGAAGGGCCTGTGGCACTCTGGGGAGCTGGTTCCCATCCCAAGGGGTTGCTGTTCCTTAGCTCCAGTCAGTGGTTGCCACTGGGAATGCAGGTTGAGTGAAGAAAAGAATCTGAGAATCTGGATTTTTATGTAAAATCTCCCAATTTTGAAACTCGGTCAACCAATTAAAAATAAACTCAGCAGCAAAGCCTCTGGGTTATAATGGCTAGGGCACCCTCCGCAGTGGCCCTCCGTCCTCTTTCCATCTTTGTGACTGTTTTCTTCTCATGGCGAAGCCCTCTGCCTTCATCCTTTGTTGTACAAGCACAGGATTCCTGTCCCTTTGTGCCCACGAGCGCCCCCTGCAGGCTCCTGACTCCAATGTCTCGCCAAGCCTCTGCCAGGGGCCCCTGCCTGTAGGGGATGCGGGCAACCCCATCAGCCTGCTCCCAATCCCCTTAATTGGATCTGCACCAGTGACCCTTCTAATTAAAACTCCCCAGCTGTAATCCCCACTTAAAGCTGGGGGAATCGGAAGCACCATAAAAGGACCGAAGGTTTGATGGGCCAGCAGCCGCCTCCTCCTACGTCCTTGAAAATGTCTTGGGGAAACCCACAGACCTGAGATCAAGTCTGTGGGTCTGGAACTACCGCTTCCAAGTTGCGTGACTCTGGAAAAGTCACTTCATTCTCTGAGTCTCGGTTTCCTTTATTTGCTTGTTCATTCGTCAGCTATATAGGAAGCACCCATCAGTACCAAGCACTGTTTCGGGAGAGAACATGGCAGTGAAAAAGACTGACCCAGTCCAGGCCCTCCTGGAGCTGACACATCAGTGTGGGACAGAGAGGAGAAAACAATTTCAGCTCCACAGCACCAGGGCTGTGATCAGAGATGCACAGGGGCTGTGGGAGCCCAGAGAACTGGCATACCCAATCCAGACCACGGGCCCAGAGAGGGCTCGCTGGGGAAGTGGCCCCAAAGCTGAGGCCTGAATAGGCAGTAGGAACCAGCCAGGAGAAGGGGGTTTGCAGTAAGAGGAAGGGCCCTCCAGGCAGAGGGAACAGCAAAGCTCTGGAGGTACAAGCACCCACGGTGGTGCAGTTTGGGAACTGTAAGTAGTTTCTCCAGGATTCAGTGTGGAGTACTGTGGGAAACGGGAAATGGTCAGGAGGGAGAAGAAAGGTGATCTTAATATAAAACCCAGATCTCTTCATCACGTCTCATCAGGCCCGCCCCACTCTCCCCTTCTCACTGAGCAGCCCCAGCCACACTGAGCTTCTTTGTGTTGCTTGACATACCAGGTTTGTTCCCACCCCAAGGCTTTCATACGTGCTGTACCTTCTGCCTGGAATATTTGCATCTTTTTTTTTGAGACAGTTTCATTCTGTCGTCCAGGCTGGAGTCCAGTGGCACAATCTCAGCTCACCGCAACCTCTGCCTCGTGGGTTCAAGCGATTCTTCTGTCTCAGCCTCCCGAGTAGCTGGGACTACAGGCATGCACCACCACGCCTGGCTAATTTTTTGTATTTTTAGTAGAGATGGGGTTTCACTGTGTTAGCCAGGATGGTCTCCATCTCCTGACCTTGTGACCCACCCACCTCAGCCTCCCAAAGTGCTGGGATTACAGGTGTGAGCCACTACACCTGGCCCGAATATTCACATCTTTGAATGACACACATTCCTTATCTTTAAGTGTCAGCAACCAGACACCTCATAAGAAAAGCCTTATCTTCCTTATTAATGCAGCACCCTCGGCAAGTAGCATAGCACTTAGTAAGCGCTCAGTAAACACATCCCAACTAAATGCACAGGAATTGGAACTTAACTGGGAGAATGGGGAGTCACTGCAGGGCTCTCAGCAGCTCTGCGGCTTGTTCAGCTTCTTCTCTCCTGTGACCTATCCATGTGTTGTGGGGATGGAAAGCAATGGGCTAGCATGGGCAATGTGGCGAAACCCCATCTCTACAAAAAATTCCAAAAGGGAGGTTGAGGCTGCAGTTAGCCAAGATCATACCCCTGCACTCCAGCCTGGGCAACAGAGTGAGATCCCATCTCCAAAAAAAAAGAAAAAACAAAAGGCCGAGTGCGGTGGCTCACGCCTGTAATCCCAACACTTTGGGAGACCGAGGCAGGTGGATCACCTGAGGTCAAGAGTTTGAGACCAGCCTAGCCAACATGGTGAAACCCCATCTCTACTAAAAAATTAGCTGGATGTGGTGGCAGGCGTCTATAATCCCAGCCACTCGGGAGGCTGAGGCACAAGAATCGCTTGAACCTGGGAGGTGGAGGTTGCAGTGAGCCAAGATCACTCCACTGCACTCCACCTGGGTGATAGCGTAAGATGCCGTTCTCAAAAAAAAGAAAAAGAAAGAGAGAGAGAGAAAAAAAAGAGAGAAAGAAAGAAAAGCAATGGGCTGCCCTTTATGGAAAGATGGAAAGCAATTTTTATATAACTTAATTGAGCCTTACTTTACATATCATATAATGCACCCATGTCCGGCATACAATTTGATAATTTTTAGTAAATTTTATCAAGTTGTGCAGCCTTTGCCCTAAATCAGTTTTTAGAACACTTTCATCCCAGTGACATTCTTTATGCTCATTAACTGTTAATCCCTACCCCCCGCCCTGGCAACCACTAACCTACTTTCCGTCTCTATAGATTTGCTTTATCTGGACATTTCATATAAATTGAATCATATAATACGTGGCTTTCTGTGTCTGACTTCTCTCACTCACCGTAATGTTTTCATGGTTCATCTGTGTTGTAGTATATATCAGTACTTCATTCCTTTTGATGGATGAAGAATATTCCATTGTATGGATAGCTGTATTTTGTTTATCCATTCATCAGTTGATGGACATTTGGGTTGTTTCCACTTTGGAGCTATTATGAACACTGCTGCTATAAATCTGCATGTTTATGAAGAGCAATTTGCAAGCCCTGAGCACTAGGTGCAGCTTCCAGCTTGCCAGAGCTTCCAGTGGTACTGAACAGTGTTGACCGCAGTGGGCTGTGTGACCATGGGCAAGTCGCTTCTCTTCTCTGCTTGAGTCTCCCCATCTTCCCAGCGAGGAGCTTGAGCCCTTTTCTGCGTGGACAGTCTGTGCCTCATCCACATTCCTGGAACAGCAGGGAGGTGTGCAGAGACCACGATAAACAGTCCGTAGGCCTCTCTGTGATCAACAGCCGGAGCTGACAATTAGGATGAGGAACGCCTAGCTCCAGCACTCCTGAATTTCACCCTAGGGATCCCCACATGCTAATCTCTTCTCCCAGAGGACCAAAGCCCCCTCTCCCATCTGGTGCAGACAGGTAGGCTCCAGAATCCAGAACCTCTTCGCAGGGAATTTGGGGACAGCCTCCCTGTCTCTGGTGCTGGCTCCTGCCTCTGCCCCCTGGGTTCCTGGAGTTCTGCCAAAGCCGACTGGGCTCAGATCCCAGAAAAGCAGAGGCCTGTCCAGGCCTGAGCTGGGGCCGGAGGACTCCCAGGTGGTAGCTGGCTCCCTACTCCTGGGGCTTATTCCAGAAACCAAATCAACACAGTCCGTCTGGGTCCACGAGCTGTTTAGAGGATGCCTGCTGCCTTAGGCAGTCACTGGGGGTCTACACTCCTACTCCTGGTTTCCAGAAGCAACCAGTACAAGGGTTCGGGTGGGGTTGACCATAAATTATCTGAATATTTATTTATTTGAGATGGAGTTTCCCTCTTGTCTCCCAGGCTGGAGTGCAGTGGCTCGATCTCAACTCACTGCAGCCTCCATCTCCTGGGTTCAAGCAATTCTCCTGCCTCAGCCTCCCAAGTAGCTGGGACTAAAGGCGTCCACCACCATGCCTAGCTAATTTTTGTATATTTAGTAGAGATGGATTTCCCCATGTTGGCCAGGCTGGTCTCAAACTCCTGACCTCAGGTGATCCGCTTGCCTTGGCCTTGGCCAGGCTGGTCTCAAACTCCTGACCTCAGGTGATCCGCTTGCCTTGGCCTCCCAAACTGCTGGGATTACAGGTGTGAGCCACCGCACCCAGCCCTGAATAATAATTTACTAACAGTATATATTAAGTGGCTGTTAGGTGGCAAGTGCTCAGTTACCTTCACCTTCATTTTAGAAAAAAGGAAATAGAGGCTCAGAGAGGGGGAGTGACTTGTCCAAGGCCACACAGCTGGGGAACAATAGCACTGGGACTCAAACCCAAGTCCAAAATCAGCTTATAAATAAATGTAAAGCTGTGGAGAAATAAATTCAGTAAAAGTTAAGAGTGACTGTGCCACTAGCTAAGGGCATTTTGATTTCATTGAATTCTCATTGCAGTCTTGTAATTATCCCTGTCTTACAGGTGAGGAAACTGAGGCACAGAGGGCTTAACTTGCATTGGGAAGTTCCCCAGGCAGGAAGTGTGGCCCTGACTCTAACGGCTTCATTGAGTCTGGAAAAGAAAAAGATCTTGCAGGCGGGGCCAGGAGGGATGGGGCAGGGGAGACCCCTGGTGCTGCATTACTGCACATGCTGTGTGATGCACATTCACACGGACAGACGCCAGGTGCACTCCAACCCTCCCAACCCAACCCTGAGCAGCAGGCACTCCCCCCACCTCCCAACCTTGGGATCCAGTGGGGCCTCTGCCCCTGCTTTGCTCCTTTTCTAGGCCTCCTTGAGCTGAGGGGAAGGGAGAGGGAGGGCACAATCTCAGGTACAAAAGGGGTACCTGCCTTAGAATAACAGGCCCCATGGTCTGTACAACAGCTGGGTGCATAATTCATGCATCTGTCAGCAGAACATCAATTATGTGGGCCTTCCCTGGAGTTGTCTGGGGGTTAGAAACTGGAGCAGGCTTCCCCTGCTAGCCTCTGGGGGAAATAGGACCTCCCAAGCTCTTAAAGGAACAGACTCCCCAGGAATCTGTTCCCCCCTGTGCAGGCGCCCTCCTGCCGGGAGTCACAAGACAAGAGCAGCTTCTTGTAGGGCTCAGCTGAAAGCCCACTGGCTGCCCACTCTGACCCACTCTGTGTCCCCCACTCCACATTTGTGAGCGGCTGACTACTGGTATATTCCAGAGTGTCTCAACCTCAGTACTACTGACATTGCGGGCTGGATCACTCTTTGCCGCAGGGGCTGTCCTGTGCACTGTAGGGTGTTTCATGGCATCCCTGACCTCCACCCACAAGATGTCAGGAGCACCCCCATTATGAGTTGTCACGACCAAAAATTTCTTCCAAAATTGCTGAGTGTCTCCAGGAGTAAAAATCACCCTGTTAAAAACCACTAGTATGTCCTCATTTTACAAATAAGGAAACTGAGGCATGAACATTTGGATACCCAAGGCCATTCCACCAATGAATGGCAAGAGCTAGAATTTCTACTCCAGGACCCACACTCCTCACCCAAAGTGTGCTGCCAAGATGTTATTCCAACAATCACATCTTCATTTTGATGAATATTTAATACATATAGCCCTGGCATGAAAAGTCAGCAATTTTGCATAGTATTTCTTAGAATAAAGCTAAAATAAAATAAAGAAGGTGAGTGGGCTTTTTTGATTTTTTGTTTTTACCATTAAGGAAAGAGTGGTACAAGTGGCAGAGTACATGCAGCATACTGTCAAAACTGAGCCAAGTCCAGGTGCGCTGGCCACACTTGGAATCCCAGCACTTTGGGGGCCCTGGTGGGAGGATTGCTTGAGGCCAGGAGTTCAAGGCCAGCCTAGGCAACATAGTAAGACCCCATCTCTACATAATATAGCCAGGTGTGGTAGCATGCACCTGTAGTCCAAGCTACTTGGGAGGCTAAGGCAGAAGGATAGTTTGAGCCTTGGCATTCAAGCTGTGATTGCACCACTGCACTCCAGGCTGGGCCACAGAACGAGACTCTATTTCTTTAAAAAAAAAAAAAAAAAAAAAAAAAGCACAACAAAATGACAATTTAGGGACCCATGCATTCTTATTGAAAATCATACAGAGAAACAAAGGGATGAAAAGCTGCACACAGAGGTGATCTCTGGAGTGGGAAGGACACACAGGAAGTGTCGGTGTTATTGCTGCCTGCTCTGGGCTCCATTTGGGTGGTAAGTTCTAGGTGTTCATATGATTATGGTTCATAAATTATATAAAGATTAGGTCTACTTTTGTATATATCAAACATTTTATTTTATTTTTTGAGACAGAGTTTTGCTCTTTTTGCCCAGGCTGGAGTGCAATGGCATGATCTCGGCTCACTGCCACCCCCATGTCCTGGGTTCAAATGATTTACTTGCCTCAGCCTCCAGAGTTGCTGGTATTACAGGCACCTGCCACCACACCTGGCTAATTTTTTGTATTTTTAGTAGAGACAGAGTTTCACCATGTTGGCCAAGCTGGTCTTGAACTCCTGACCTCAGGTGATCCACTTGCCTCGGCCTCCCAAAGTGCTGGAATTACAGGTGTGAGCCACCACACCCAGCCTCAAACATTTCATTTTATAAAGTATTACAGAATTTTTCTTTTTCAATGGGTGTAAATCAAGAAACTCAAAACCTATTTTTTTAAAACATGGCATGTGTCAGACTTGACTGTATTAAAAAAAATCAGGAAATTATAGAACCCCTGAGGCTAGGGAGGCACCAGAGTGGCCCATCAGGGCACCGGCACTCTCTTGCCCCCTGTGGCATCCCCATGTCTAACCTAGTGCCTCACGCAGAGTAGATGACCAAGAACTATATCCCAGACCGGTACAGGGGTTCACACCTGTAATCCCAGTGTTTTAGGAGGCCAAGGCGGGAGGATAGCTTGAGCCAAGGAGTTCAAGACCAGCCTGGGCAACATAGTGAGACCCCATCATTACAAAAGAAGTTAAAAATTAGTTGGGCTTGGTTGTGCTGTCCTGTAGTCCTAGCTACTTGGGAGGCTAAGGTGAGAGAATTGCTTGAGCATAGGAGTTTGAGGCTGCAGTAAGCTGTGATCACAGCATTGCACTCTAGCTTGGGCAACAGAGAAAGACCCTGTCTCTAAAAGCAAAACAAAACAAAAAAACTGAATTCTGGTCCTGACCCTTCTAGCTTTATGAACTTGAGAACAGCCAACAAATACTTGGGGTGCACCTGTCAGGTGTCCCACCGTGGGTTAGGTGCTGGGGGCACAAAGATAAACCTCAGAACCCATCCCCATCCTCCCAGTGCTCACAGATTCTGAGCAGCAATACGCACACTCGCTCACATGCATGCACACACACACACACACTACACATGCATGCACACACTACACACGCATGCACACACACGCACACACACATGCGTGCCTGTGATGGGATATGTGTGGTAAGTATCCCCAAGGTATGTTAAAATGGTGAGGGAAGCCCAAGGATGGAGCCATCAACCCTGCCTGGAGAAAGCAGGGAGAACTCCAGAGGGAAGGGGTCGCATGGGCTGGATTTGAAAAGATGGATTGGAGTTCACCAGACCGTGAGCAAGAAGCTTGGACATGCCGAATTGACCGAAGATAGCGTGTGGCTAGAGGAGTGTGAATTTTGAGACCCCATGGCAGGAGTGGCCAGAGAGAGGGGTCAGAGTCAACATGAGAAGGACCTGACAACCATGCGTCCTTACTGGGGATTCACTGCAGGGCCAGAAGCCTCTCACACTCACCCACGCAGCAATTGGGTTTACCTACAGGATACAGCAGGCAGCATCAGAGCAAGGACAGGAAGCAAAGGTGGAGACTAGGCCACCCCAACGCTGGGTGATCTGAGCGGACGGGTGGTGTGGGCTGAGATTTCCCCTGTGACGATGGCTGGCATCTATTAGATACTCACTGTGTGTGGCTGGAAGCTGTTCTAGCATTTTGCCTGTGCTGATACGTTTAATCTACACAGCAGTTCTCTGGGGTAGATACTGTTATTATCAGCCTATTTTCTAGATAAGGAAACTAGGGCTCAGAGATGTTGAAGAACTTGCTCAGTGTAAGGAAATGGTAGAGCTGAGGCTTGAACCTCAAGCAGGCTGACGCCAGGGCCCCCCTCCCGACTCAACTGCTGCCCTCTGCACCTGCTGTGACCCTCCTGCGGTCCCCACTCCTCTTTCCTCTGCATCTTCCCTTCATTCTCTGGCTTCTCTTGAAGGTTCAGCTTTCTTTGTCTTTTTCTTTCATTTCTTTGTTTTATTTGTTTGTGTGTGTGTGTGTGTTTGTTTTGAGGTGGAGTCTTGCTCTGTTGCCCAGGCTGGAGTGCAGTGGTGTGATCTCGGCTCACTGCAGCCTCCGCCTCCCGGGTTCATGTGATTCTCCTGCCTCACCTCCCAAGTAGCTGGGATTACAGGCGCCACCACTATGCCTGGCTAATTTCGTTTCTTTTTTTTTTTTTTCTTTTTTTCCTTTTTCTTTTGTTTGGAGACAGGGTCTCTCTCTGTCACCTAGGCTGGAGTACAATGGTGCAGTCACGGCTCACCACAGCCTCAACCTCCTTGGGCTCAAGAGATTCTCTTGCCTCAGCCTTCCAAGTAGCTGGGACTATAGGCATTTGCCACCATGCCCAGCAGATTTTTTATTTTTTGTAGAGACGGAGTCTCACTGTATTGCCCAGGCTAGTCTTGAACTCCTGGGCTCAAGCAATC
This sequence comes from Cheracebus regulus, assembly GCA_963574635.1. Taxonomy (NCBI): domain Eukaryota; kingdom Metazoa; phylum Chordata; class Mammalia; order Primates; family Pitheciidae; genus Cheracebus; species Cheracebus regulus. The sequence continues at coordinate 45,745 of CAUYQU010102494.1, read as the reverse complement.
CCCCCACCTCAACCTCCCAAAGTGCTGGGCTTACGAGTGTGAGCCACCATGCCTAGACTAAAGTTTAGCGTTCTCTGATGTTTTCAGGGCATCTCTGTCCCCTTCATTTGGAAGATAGCTGCTTGAGGGTTGAAAGTGATTCAAGCCTAGATTCTACTTAACATTTAATTCAGGGACTCACCCTCCCGTAACCAACTTACCACCTGAGTTCCTGAGCTCGAATTCTCAAAGGTAGGTTGGCTAAGCCCCAGTGTACAGATTGGCTCAGCCTGGATTTTCTATCCAACTTTGGTGCTCCAACCAGTGGCAGCCGGGATCAAATGATACAATCATGGTGACCAGGCCCCCCTTCCCACATAGCAGGGGCAAAGGAAGAGAAAGGGAAAATCTCCAAAAGGAAGACAGGTTTAGGGGACCCAGAAGACAGGTTTGGGGGCTTGGATTTTTTCATGAGGAGTCCTGGAGATTTATTAAGCAAAGAAGTAATGTGATTGGATTTGTATTGTTGAAAAAAAAAAAGAAAAAAGAACCTCAGAGTAATTTATTGCATCTATTTCTTTTCTGCACAAACTGTAGACTGAACTAGATTCCATTAATTTCAGTGTGTATTCTTTGAACCCTTTCTCTGGGCCAAGCCCTCTTCTGATCCAGAGGACTCAAAGATAGTTAAGTCAAGGTATTTAGCCCCCAAAAGCACATAGTTCCAATCAGGAGTTAATATGGGCCCAAAATGTATGTGCCTCCCTGGGAATTACCTGCAACATCTTGAGTGTCTAGGCATTTTTCTAGCAAAAGGTTAACTTTCATCTGATTTTTTTTTCCTTTTGTTCTTTTATAGAGACAGGGTCTCACTATGTTGCCCAGGCTAGACTGGAACTCCTGGCCTCAAATGATCCTCCTGCCTAGGCCTTCCAAAGTGCTAGGATTACAGACATGAGGCACCATATCCAGCAGCCTTAAGAGCTCATGTTCTTGGGTCATACGGACCTGGGTTAAAATGCTGGATCTTTCACCTGCGAGCTGTGGAAACCCAAGTGTCCACATCTGTTCAATGGAGCTAACAGCACTAAACAGGGTTATTATAAGAATGAAATGAACTTTTGCATGAAAAGTGCCTAGCATACAACCAACACTCCATAAAGGATAGCTATTATTATTAGTAACATCTCTGTGAAGGTAGTTCCCCACCCAATGTGAGCCACTGGTCTAGATCAGAATTCAGCAAATTATGGTTCACAGGCCAAATTCAGTCCACTGCCTGTTTTTATAAATAAAGTTTTATTGAAACACAGCTATGCCCATTCATTTATGTATTATCCAAGGTTGCTTTCATGCTGCAGCTGCAGAGTCGAGTTGTTGCAATAGAGAATGCAGAGTTTCAGGGCCTATAAAATGGTTACTATCTGAAAAAGTATGCTTGAACCCTGGGCTTGCTGATAGCTTTAAAATGTTTCATTTCTCTGGGCCTCGGTTTCCACATCTGGACAATAAATGGATTAAAATAAATTCTCTTTTTTCCCCATTCAGTCATTAAATGGCTAGTGAGACGTGAAAATGCTCTTGAACATTGAGGAGTTCCCTGTGTGATGATCATCCTGTAGGGCCGATAATAACTAAATCCTTCTCTCTTCTCCTCACAGATCCTTGCCATAATTTCCATCATGTTCATCGTCCTCTCCACCATTGCCCTGTCCCTCAACACGCTGCCTGAGCTACAGAGCCTCGATGAGTTCGGCCAGTCCACAGACAACCCCCAGCTGGCCCACGTGGAGGCCGTGTGCATCGCATGGTTCACCATGGAGTACCTGCTGCGGTTCCTCTCCTCGCCCAAGAAGTGGAAGTTCTTCAAGGGCCCACTCAATGCCATTGACTTGTTGGCCATTCTGCCATACTATGTCACCATTTTCCTCACCGAATCCAACAAGAGTGTCCTGCAATTCCAGAATGTCCGCCGCGTGGTCCAGATCTTCCGCATCATGCGAATTCTCCGTATCCTTAAGCTTGCACGCCACTCCACTGGCCTCCAGTCCCTGGGCTTCACTTTGCGGAGGAGCTACAATGAGTTGGGCTTGCTCATCCTCTTCCTCGCCATGGGCATCATGATCTTCTCCAGTCTTGTCTTCTTTGCTGAGAAGGATGAGGACGACACCAAGTTCAAAAGCATCCCAGCCTCCTTTTGGTGGGCCACCATCACCATGACAACTGTTGGGTATGGAGACATCTACCCCAAGACTCTCCTGGGGAAAATTGTTGGAGGACTCTGCTGCATTGCGGGAGTCCTGGTGATTGCTCTTCCCATCCCCATCATCGTCAATAACTTCTCTGAGTTCTACAAGGAGCAGAAGAGACAGGAGAAAGCAATCAAGCGGCGAGAGGCTCTGGAGAGAGCCAAGAGGAATGGCAGCATCGTGTCCATGAACATGAAGGATGCTTTCGCCCGGAGCATTGAGATGATGGACATTGTGGTTGAGAAAAATGGGGAGAATATGGGTAAGAAAGACAAAGTGCAAGATAACCACTTGTCTCCTAACAAATGGAAATGGACAAAGAGGACCCTGTCTGAAACCAGCTCAAGTAAGTCCTTTGAAACCAAGGAGCAGGGATCCCCTGAGAAAGCCAGATCGTCTTCTAGTCCTCAGCACCTGAATGTTCAGCAGTTGGAAGACATGTACAATAAGATGGCCAAGACCCAATCCCAACCCATCCTCAATACCAAGGAGTCAGCAGCACAGAGCAAACCAAAGGAAGAACTTGAAATGGAGAGTATCCCCAGCCCCGTAGCCCCTCTGCCCACTCGTACAGAAGGGGTCATTGACATGCGAAGTATGTCGAGCATTGATAGCTTCATTAGCTGTGCCACAGACTTCCCTGAGGCCACCAGATTCTCCCACAGCCCTTTGACATCACTCCCCAGCAAGACTGGGGGCAGCACAGCTCCAGAAGTGGGCTGGCGGGGAGCTCTGGGTGCCAGTGGTGGTAGGTTTGTGGAGGCCAACCCTAGCCCTGATGCCAGCCAGCACTCTAGTTTCTTCATCGAGAGCCCCAAGAGCTCCATGAAAACCAACAACCCCTTGAAGCTCCGAGCACTTAAAGTCAACTTCATGGAGGGTGACCCCAGTCCACTCCTCCCCGTTCTGGGGATGTACCATGACCCTCTTAGGAACAGGGGGAGTGCTGCGGCTGCTGTTGCTGGACTGGAGTGTGCTACGCTTTTGGACAAGGCTGTGCTGAGCCCAGAGTCCTCCGTCTACACCACAGCAAGTGCTAAGACACCCCCCCGGTCTCCTGAGAAACACACAGCAATAGCATTCAACTTCGAGGCGGGTGTCCACCAGTACATTGATGCAGACACAGATGATGAGGGGCAGCTGCTCTACAGTGTGGACTCCAGCCCCCCCAAAAGCCTCCCTGGGAGCACCAGTCCGAAGTTCAGCATGGGGACAAGATCAGAGAAAAACCACTTTGAAAGCTCCCCTTTACCCACCTCCCCCAAGTTCTTAAGGCAGAACTGTATTTACTCCACAGAAGCATTGACTGGAAAAGGCCCCAGTGGTCAGGAAAAGTGCAAACTCGAGAATCACATCTCCCCTGACGTCCGTGTGTTGCCTGGGGGAGGAGCCCACGGAAGTACACGCGATCAGAGCATCTGAACTGCCCTGCCTTGGAGGAGAGACTTTTGGGTGAGGTCCAAAGAGGAGAGCTGTTCAGCTTACCTGCCACAGAGCTTTTCTGCATGAACTCTGAAACAGAAAGGCTCTGTAAAGCCCTCAGAGAGAAGAGAGACTCCAGAGAAGGCTCCCTAAGACCTTGAGAGCCATGACAGGTCCATCGGCATGAAGTTGGCCAAGCCATCGGGCACAGCGCCTCCTTGTAACAACTCTGTTGCCCTCTTTGGGAGATGACATGAGTGGAACTCACAGCCGCCACTACTACCATTCTAGACAGGACCGAGGCCACATACTCCCCATTCTTCTCTCATGGCTGTCCATCTCAGTCTCGGAGGGCAACATTTCCAGTCCTCCTGGCTTCAGCTGGAGAAGGATGCAGAAACGAGTGGCTGGTATTGAAAGAGTGGGTTGACCAATTTGGTATTGGATTGCCCGGCCATCCCTAGGAACACCTGTCCATCGCCTCCTGGATGGATTCCACTGTTAGATGGCTACAGGGAATGATCATTCACGGGGAAGTCTCTGCGCCATAAGCCACGATCCCAGCGCAAAACCCTTACTCAAATGTCCTCATTGACTTCAGTATTCCGTAGTACCTGAGATTTTTATTTTGAGATATCATCAGGGTGAGTTGCACCACTTGTACTCAATTCTAATTGCCCCCTGGCAATCTGGGAAGGGTTTAGAAGGTGGGCACCCAGCCAACAGCATGAACTCAGAGCATTGTTTAGGGTTGGAGGAGGAGCACGCTTTCTTTACATCACTAGTGTAGACTGAAAAGGTACGCAGGTGTCAAACACGCAAAAGAAATAGTTTATTCAAGGAGACTGTGTGCTACTGAAGAACAGCATAAACATATGATTGTTTTCACTTGCAAAAATGAAAGGAAAAAAAATACACCCTGCATTGAAATGCCCAGTTCAGACTGAATAATTCCTGCTGCAGCAGGGAAAGTACCTATTCAAATAGAAATTATGTTTTGTTTTCTGTGGTTTTCAAGCTAAAAAAAAAAAAAGTTAAAATAAAAAGCACTTTATGTTCTTCAAAAATAAGTTCTGCCAGGGACAGTGTCCACATCTTGCACTTTAAAACAAGCCCTTCCCGTGGGCCAATTGTTGAGACTGTAGTTGGATTGTTGCTACCTGCCTGTTTCTGGCCACCATGGGTAATATTGTGCTGGTATTACTGTCTGCCATATCAAAGTCTGTGGGCTCCTTTCCTGCCCCTCTGAAGCCTTCCCTTAACCCTCATGGGTCAGGAGGGGTTCTTGCCCCTTGGATGGGGCCTCTCATGAAGTCAAGTATACAGGAGACATGCACATCTCAAAAGGACACAGTGACAGTTGAACATTGGGTGTTTTACTCTGTTCTCTTTCTTGTCAACCAGCTATTGGTTTTTCAGTGTCACTGTCTGTACTAAAAGCTCAATTCTCCTTCCTGCAGCCGTCATGCAGCCAGTACAGACAAAAGCAATAAGTATTTGTGTGCATCTCGAGTGGTTCTGGTGTATTTCTTGGTGTTGGTTTTCCTGTCCTAGTTTGATGACCTGGCATTGTCCTGACTGCTTTTAGTCCAACAGCGTGGTGTTGTTGGTCGTTCCTCAGTACACTGGCATTGGGTTGAACCACTGATTAATACAATGCTGTGGTGTTGGCTCACCTGTCAGTAAAGATGACATGTTGGTCTGCCTGTCTGTAGTTCAATGGGACAATGTTGTTCTCTTAATGTAATGTTGATGGATGATGTCCCAAGTACAATAGTGTAGTTCTGCCTATCCTCAATACAGTAACAGGCATATGTCTTCCCAACGGAAGAAAGATGTGGCGTTGGTTCACCTAGTCTTAAGTCTTAATATCATCTGTTGCTGGTCTGCCTATTAGTACAATGGCGTGATCCACCTCTCAGTACACAAATATCATGGAGCCGTTCTGCCTGCCCTTCATACAATGGCATAAGGTTGAGACACCTGCCACACATATGATGAGATGGGATCATTCCACCACCCTTAAAAACGCGTATTCTCTGCTGTATACAAACCCAACTCATAACACTTCTCAGCATCTCCAGAGACTATGGATTCCCCTAAGAGGGTGCAGTCCTGTTCTTTGCTGTATTAACAGAGAAAACGAGAATGTCACTCTTCCTAGGTATCTTCAGAGTATTCACGCACCAACTGCAAAGGGACTAGGGGCAGGGAGAATGTGAGGTCATCCCGTGCCAGCTGGCGCACCAGGCAGAGTAAGCAGCGGCACTCCCAAAACACTTTGCCGAACACACAGTCTGAGCTGGGGACCTCTTGAGGAATGACTGTGGAACAGTTCTCCACCGACCATCTCACATGTCTCTTTGTTTTCATCACCATTAATGTCCACCATCAGCACAAATTGAAAATTCAGGGAAAAAAAAACAAATGCTTTTTGATAAAAGTAAATAGTTGTGATTTCCGATTCAGATATTTTTAGAGCTAATGCTATCTGTAAAAATTAATAATAATAATAATATAGTCTATTTTACATATCAGGAAAGTGAACATGTTTCAATATAGCCATATATATCGAGAAGGAACTTACCACCACTTCTTCCAATCGAGGCATTTCATTTGTTGGTTGAAGCAGATGAGAAGTGTACAGATTGAAAATGATTTCTTGTTTTTTTAAATGAAAACCAATTGGTGCAACTCTCCTTGTAACCAAAGGCCCTTTCTGCCTTCTGTGGTCATGTAGGACCTGGCCCTTCCTTCCTTGTGTATTTTGTCTGACCTTAAAGTAGCATTTTATTGAGTCACTTTTGAAGGACGAATTCAGAAGTATCATTAAGAACCTACCTTTTCAGGCTTCATAGCCAGAGTCCTATAGAGTTCTTATAGAAACAGAATAACTGAAATTCAGCATATACTATGCTTAGAAAGTATTCCGTTTGGGTTTGATTGGTTTTTTTTTTTTTTCTTTTTCTTATGTGTGTATGTATTGGGGGAATATAGCTTTGTTCTGTGCTCAATTTGAAATAGAGTATTCTAAGTTTTCCCAGCCCCTCCACTCACTAAAAGGGATCATATCCAGATTTTAATATATATACACCCAACCTGTACCTATGTACATGAATATACACGCACTGCGAAATCTACCTAAGAGTCCTTTACTGAGAAATTCACTTGATAGGAAGGTCCTGATAAAGAAGAGGAAAGCAATGGTCTAAAGGCAAATCCTGTTTTAACTTGGCAGTCCATTTCCCATTCATTCCTGAACCAATGAGAGTAGAAAGAAACAAGTCAACCCAAACAAGTAAACTAGGGGCTGGACGCGGCAAATGGATGCTGGTCAGTTTGGCGAATTCAATGAAACTCATCAAGAACCCAGCTGAACTTGCGTTCCAACTTTCACCATTATCAGAAAGGGCTAGGGACCAGGTAGCTGTGTGTCCCAATCACACAGGGGAGCATCTGCCACCGGCAGTAAGAGAGGTGGGGAAACTTTGAAGGAGACAGTATATTCACCTTTTTATCTTTGGGTAAAAGAAAACAACAGGACTTTGGTGCAGTAGATTTCTCAGTGCCTTCTTTAGGAATTCTATCTTAAGCACACTTCAAGGGGAAAGAAAAAAAGGAGAGAACATTTGTTCCCGTGAAGTCCCTTTCTCCAAAGGACTGGGGATCAAGAAGGAAGAAGAGTAAGAAGGAAAAACAACAAAATCCTGAGGAGGCCATTTCTTTTAACCCACCCAGCTTGCCCCTGAAAACTGCTGGTGATACAAACTTTTTCAAACTGACTCCCAGCTTCTCCATGTGTCTTGGTAACTGTAGCCTCGTCTCTGCCCGTTCTCCTAATAAGATCCATGTTTCTAAGGAGAAAAACAAAACAGTATTCTCTTCTGTAAAACTGTAATGTATTGTTGATATTTGTAACTATTGTATATTTCTGTGTTGCTCCAGTCCCAGCTGGAGTGTCTAGTTCATGGACAAGGGGATATTTAAAATTCACCATGGACAAGGGTCACTAAAGCCAGGTCTCTATATCTAATCTCTCTCCTGTTCTTATTTCTCTACCAACTAATCTCAAGTAACAATACCCCAGGCTTTTTTTCAGCCTCAATTCAAGTAACTTTGAATCAAAAGAGGGCAAGGCAGAAAGCCTTCGGACATGCCTCTTTGGGAAAGGACTTTTCCTGTAGCTGCAGAGTGGGCAGGAGGGAGAAGGGGCTCCCCTGAGACCCCAGCAGGACAATGGAAAGCTTCCAGCCCTGAGCTGATGTTTCCTCGCCTGTCACAGCTTATAGGACAGCATCCAAACGCTTTCATGTCATTCAGCCCAGGCAACCCAAACCAGTCCTGGCTACACCCAGAAATAAGAGTTACCTCTGCATTTTCTGTTGCCATTTTTCTGGCTCTAGAAGTATCTGATGCGCGACTATGTCATAGAATGTCCACGCATCTCAGAGTAGTCTATTTTTCTGTTCAGATAAAATATATATATATATATGTATTTTTAGCAAATTTATAATAGGGCAATTGAGTCTAATTTCTTCTTTTGTAATACAGAACAATATCATAGGAGTTTCATTGTTGGTCATTATCATAGCTGATGTTTTCTGGTCTTTTGCATCTCCTACCATTGTCTCTTGGGCTGTTTTGGTTTTCTTCCCTTTGATTCTGATTTCTTGGGGGTGGGGAAAGACTTTGGGGTCTGACTTCCTTGTGTAGGCATTTCTTGACACTAGGCCTAGAGTCTGTCAATGCTGTTACTTTTCTCATTCAGTTCTGTGTGTTTCTCCTATTCGTCGTTCGTAAGAATTCAGGGCATGAATGCAGAAATGAGACCCAGGGAAGCAGAGTTACAGATGGCCCTCAAAATCAGGATGGGATGTGGGCTGGTTTCACTTATATCCCACACCCCTCTAGGGATCTGAAGGGACTAAGTTTTCTCATCCCCAGAGATATTGGAACCAAAAGTCTCATGCAAGCAAACTCATCACTGGCATTTCTGAGACAGCTCCTCCTGGCTGGGCTGCTCCCATGTCCAGCACCCTGCTGTTCTGTAACATTCATCAGATCTGAAGTCCAGCGCTTTTTCAGGTTCTCGTGAACCTCACAAGAACATGCTAGGCCTCACATCTCATCGACTTGTTTAACAGTTTCTCATTTCAATCCTGTTTTTTTTTTTTTTTTTTTTGTTGAGACAGAGTCTTGTTCTGTTGCCCAGGCTGCAGTGCAATGGCGCAGTCTTGGCTCACTGCAACCTCCACCACCCAGGTTCAAGTGATTCTCATGTCTCAGCGTCCTGAGTAGCTGGGATTACAGGAGTATATCACCACACCCGGCTAATTTTTGTATTTTCAGTAGAGACAGGGTTTTGTCATGTTGGCCAGCCTGGCCTTGAACTCCTGACCTCAGGTGATCTGCCCGCCTCGGCCTCCCAAAGTGCTGGGATTATAGGCGTGAGCCTCTGTGCCCAGCCCATTTCAATCCATTTCTAACAGCCTCACCAAAAAACAGTGGCTAGACACCCTTGCAGCCAAACCCTGAGAAGAGATGTCCGGAAATCTGCTAGCTCATCTCCCCTTCCCTTGCTAGCTGCCTAGCTCCATAGAGCAGGAGGTACGTGGCAAGGATGGGGTACTTTTCCGGCTTCCACCTATCCATGCCTGAGGGAGTTTTCAGACTGTCCTGACAATTAATTCCACGAAGCAGTTTTCAGCCCTGGGTGGGCAGAGGACATCTCACTATGCAGGATCTCCAGCAGAAAGTGATTCTCCATCCATCAACTCACATAGTAAGATGAAGAAAGCCCAGATAATCTCCAGCTTGCATTCATTTAGGTTTTGGTATCCCACCCGCCTCACTGTCAGCTGCAGGGCTCAGAGCTCTGCCTAGAATCAGAAATTTGAGCCAAACCAGGACCCTCAAATGGCAGTGAGCCATCCCATTGGATAACTCCCAAGAGGAAGCCAACTCAAATATGAATTTTTTATTCTAGACTAGGACACTAATCAGTGTTCTCCCACCCCACAAACCTCTGATAGTCTGATTTGAACCAGAGGCAAATAAAACAGACTAGATTTTTTTTAACCTTTGCACAAGACCAACAAAAACAAAAAATTGTCTCCCAGTAGTTCCCTAGGTTTGATGCCCAGATAAGCAAGCACCCTTGCCTATAGCTGTGGCTGTTTTCAAGAAAGAGGTTATATAGTTTGCATTTCCATTCACTCTCCCTGATTTTAACTTAACTTAGATATTTCTCCTGAACTTCTCCAGATGCCAACTTGAATTTGGGTGGGGCTCTGTTAATCGAGGGAACCCTCATCCTCACTTATAAACCTAATTATCTGTTCCTCCCTCCAAAGATCCTGAAAAGATCTCCTAAAGGCTGGCCAGGATAGGGTGAAGTAGGACAGTGCACCTGAAGAAGAAACCACTTAGCTGCCAGATGGCTGTATTCAAGTTCTCCAAAAATTTCTTTTGTATGAAAGGGATGGGGTCATTTTCAGCTCAAATTAAGGAAGCCCTCCTAATAGGCTGGGTTGTCTGACTATGGAACTCAATGCCATGGTGGACAGTGAGCTCCCTTATACCACAGGTGTTAAAGAGGCTGGCTAGATGGTGTACAAAATGGGCATTGCGGAGAGGCCCTAGCATTGCATGGAAACTGGGCTGAACATCCACAGAAATTCTCCCTCTTTGTTTCTTGGTGTGTGTGTGTGTGTGTGTGTGTGTAGGTGGTTTGAACATTCTGGGCACAAGCTCAAGCCACTGAGGCAAAGGCATGCAGCACAATTAGCAGGAATGCAACTTCTGGGCTTTGGAGCTATCAGAGTGGGTGCCTAAGAGACAAGTTTGCTTCCTTCCAGCTCCCTGTCTTGGAACATTTTAATGACTGTCAGTCACCAATCCAACCCATCCCCAGTGGCCTACCAGGTACCACATTGGGATGAGACTTATGCTACCCTTCCCCAGGCCAGCCAAGGAGCGATCCATGCTGTCCCCCGTCCCTGGCTGGCTGTCTTAAGGTGCTTCAGCCCCTCCGCCCAGCTCCTGTGCCCTCATGAGCCTGGGGCTTTCTGTACAAAAGATGCAATGATATCTGTTCCCCACTAGCCAGCTCCACAATGAACAACTGCCCAGGCAATAGCAAATGGCTCCATTCCAAAATGGCTTGTTTTTCGGTAAATCAAACAAGAGATCCCACTCAAGACCTTCGAAACTCCCCTCGCTGTGAAAAAAAAATCCAGAAGGGTCAAAAGAGAAAGGCAGCTTTTAATCCAGTTTCACAGCAAAACCGGGCTCTGGCTGCCTTCAAGTAGAATGCCCACTCTCCTGCAGCTGTAGCCTCCTTCCCAAATCAGCCTGCATACTGCATTCTCCAAGGAAAGCCTGTGACAAGGGAGAGTTTATGTATGGTGTGTTGGGAGGAAGTGAGACGTCAACCTCATGGTGAACCCAAGACCGGTTGGTCTTCGGTTGTTCTAGTATGAGGTACGCAGGATGGTATGTTTCAATGAGTAGAATGGGCAGCCGCCTTCCTCTGAAACCAAAATAACATAAAAATCAGTGTTCAAGATTCCCTCCCAACTCCTCACTGGAGGCTGTGCCCTGCAGAATCACTCAAGTTGCAACAACACAAGGCTGCAACAATAGGACAATTCATGAGCATGCAGGAAACTCCCAAATCTGTCCCACTAGGATGCCCTCAAGGGCCATGCAGGGATCTTCCCATACTTCCTGCTTCCCTGAGCTGAACCAAGATTGGAAAGAGGCAGGCAGCAGAGAAGATGCCCAAGAAACTCTGACATCTCTACAGCTTGGCTCATGCCCCTTGGGCTTCACTGAGGTTTGGGTCTCTCTCTTAGATGAGCTGAGTGTGCCTGAGTGGGTGGGGACAGGGAGGATTCTCCAGACCTATCTTGACTTCCATCCAAGAACAAAAATTGGGAACCTTATTTTCTGCACCAGGAACTCAGGGTTACCCCCAACATATGCCCTTGGCACCTGATGGTCATCCAACCTGTGTTTTTGTGAGTGAGTGAATGTGTGAATGGTTGACCTCTGAGTGGATGACTGGATGAGTGAACGTGTGGGTGAATGGGAGAGTTAATGAATCCCTACCTAACAGTGAAGGGAAGAAAAATGAGGAGCCGCTCTCCCACTGAAACCATAACTGCCCCATCAAAGTCATCTGTTCTTTGACTCAAGATGACATCTCTATTTGATGCTTGTAGGCCCCAAGCTGATAAGGGCCACAGCCCTCTCAGAGCCACACTTCCTGGGAGCCCACAGGGCAGCTCCAGCCTCCTTCCTCTTCCCCTACCCTGCATTTCTCAGCTTCATGTTGTATTTTAGCTCACGCACAGCCCACAGAGGGACCATCAAGTGGTTTCTGGTGGACTAAGCCAAGGGTTTGAAGTTGGGATTTCCCTTGATCTGGGAGCTGCTGGGGCAGAAACATAGGAGCCAACATCTGGAAACTGGATCGCATTCCCTGAGCCATGGGAGTCCAGCTGGATATTAAGGCCAGCCTGCCCTCCAGCTTTTAGAGCCGAAGATCTCTTTTCTGAGCCCCAAAGCCGCCATGATAGCATGCCCCTAGATCCCATCAGCTAAAACCCTTTCTCTCCCAGGAACCCATGGTGTGAGGTTGGGGTTTTTCTGCCAGCAAAGCCATTCTGATCACCCCACCCTTGAAAGGGGCCAAGCCAATCACATCAGCCATAAATGACCAATGTCCCTGGACACTCTTTTCTCGGGGGTGCATTCGTGGGTCCTGTTCATCTCTCGTCAGTTAACGTCTCTAGTCCTTCCTGTAAAGGTGAAAATGAGCATTGCGCATTTGCGCAATACACACATACACACACACACACAAACACACACCAACAAAAATCCCAGTGTCTTTTTATGCATGTGGTGAGATGAAATTGTGATCTTTGTGTGACCTCCAGCTGCTGTCCTGTCGTGTAAAATGTGTTCAAATGTTTAAGAATTTCTAAGCAAATGGTCCCTTAATGAAGTCTGCAGAGTTCAATAAAAGGTATGGAAAAAACAAGCCTGGTGCAGTTTGTTTTATTTTTTGGAGGACACAGGGAGGTGAGGCAGGAAGCGCTGTAACGGGACTTGCATCAGGGAGCCTGTCCCCAGGCAGCGTCAACTTCTCTTCCCCCCAGAAGGAGGACAGGAAAATATAACTGGCTTGTCACCCCCACTATGCAAGCCAGTGGTAACCCACCCTACATGATATTTATGAATCAAAGCTCCAACTCTGGTCATTTGGTTCTCACGTCAACTGTGCCTGGGCATTTCATTAAAAGCTGTCTCACAATAGAAGGTATAAGCTCTGCCCTAGACTACTAGGGCAGAGCAGGTAGCATAAATGAGTAAAGTGACCTAACTAAGAGACATAAGGGAGTGATAGTGAGTATGGTAAACAAGAGAGCACACATCCTGTCTAAAGGGGTGAACAAGAGAACACACACCCTGTCTAAAGTGGCTCTTCCCCTACTGGTTGTTACCCATAGGGATGTGGGCCCAGCAATACTAGATCTTTCTAAGAGAAGTCAGGAATCTGGATTTTTATTGGAAATACCCAACTTTTAAATGTTAGCAACTATGGCTACACACTTGGCTCACATCTGTAATTGTAGCACTTTGGGAGGCCGAGGCAGAGTTTGAGACCAGCCTGGCCCACATGGCAAAATCCTGTCTCTACTAAAAAATAAAATAAATAAAAAATAAAAATAAATAAATGTTAGCAACTAATTCCATTTTTTGTAGTTCTATACTGGCCAAATGAAATACATCTGTAGGCTATCCGCAGACCACAGCCCATAGGCTGCCTTTCTGTGATCTCTGATTTGCTGATAGGGCTCGACAATTTCTGTATTTGTTTTGGGGGGATTTTTAGTTGTTGTTTTTGAAATGTAGTCTCACTCTGTCACCCAGGGTGGAGCACAGTGGCACAATCTCTGCTTACTGCAGCCTTCACCTTCGGGGTTCAAGCAATTCTCATGCCTCAGCCTCCAGAGTAACTGAGATTATAGGCATGTGCCACCATGCCTGGCTAATTTTTGTATTTTTTTAATAGAGATGTTTTCACCATGTTGGCCAGGCTGGTCTTGAACTCCTAGCTTCAAGTGATATGCCTGCCTCAGCCTCTCAAGGTGCTGAGATTACAGGCATGAGCCACCATGCCCAGCCTTCTGTATTTGTTATCTACTGCTGTGTAGCAAATTACCCCCCAAACTCTAGCAAGTTGAAACATTTATTATCTCATTCAGGAGCAGCTTTAGCTAAGTGGTTCTGGCTGGGGGTCTCATACAAGGTTGCAATCAAGACACCAGCTGCAGTCCTCTGCTCGACTGGGATGGAAGACCTGCCTCTAAGGTGGCTCTGCTGGCCTGTTCCTTCCTGGCTGTTGGTGGGAGGCCTCAGTTGCTCACCATGCAGACTTCTCCACAGGGCTCTTGAATGTCCTCAGAGTATGGAAGCTGGCATCCCCCAGAGGCAGTGGTCCAAGACAGAGGGGTTAGGAGAAAGGCACCACGAGTCTTGTGGCCTAGTCTCAGAAATCAGAAGCTATCACCCACACCAAATCTATTTGTTAGCAGTGAGTCACCAAATCCAGGTCACCCTTAGAGAGAGGGAATTCTGCCTCTTGGAGAAAAAGGATCAAATATTTTGTGGACATATTTTAAATCATTCCCTTTCAAAGCCCATTAATTGAAAAGTAGTTTCCAGACTTTAGGATTTCATAGCCCAGTAAAAAAATGTATTCTTATTTGTCTAGAGATGTGGTCTCACTCTGAAGCCCAGGCTGGGCACAGTGGTGTGATCATAGCTACAGCCTCCAACTCCTGGGCTCAAGCCACCCTCCCACCTCAGCCTTCCAAGTAGCTGGGACTACAGGTGCCTACCAGCATGCCCAGATAATTTTTTATTCAGCTTAGGGAAGTGTATAAGTCTTCCCGACATTTTATTTTGCCAAGTAAAGATGTTGAAAAAGTGACTATCATGTACTATACATTATCTTAGTAAAACAAAAGATATTTCAAACCTATAAAATATACAATCTCAGAATAAAGACCATGCTGGAAAAAAAAAAGCTTGTTTATCTTTTCTTTTTTTTCTTTTCTTTTTTTTTTAGACTGAGTCTCACTGTGTTGCCCAGAATGGAGTACAGTGGCAAGGTCTTGGCTCACTTCAACCTCCGCCTCCCAGGTTCAAGCAATTCTCTGCCTCAGACTCGAGTAGCTGGGATTACAGGTTCCCGCCACCACATCCGGCTAATTTTTGTATTTTTGGTAAAGGGGGGGGTTTCACCATGCTGGCCAGGCTGGTCTTGAACTCCTGAACTCAGGTGATCCATCTGCCTCACCCTCCCAAAGTGCTGGGATCACAGGCGTGAGCCACCGCACCCGGCCTTATTATCTATTTTTATTAGATCAGAGCTTCTCAAACTCAACACTACTGACATTTAGGACCAGCTCATTCTCTGTTGTGGGGTCTGTCCTAGGCACTGTAGGGTTTTTAGCAACATCTCTGACCTCTACCCACCAGATGCCAGTAACAGCTCCCCCAAGTTGCAACAACCAAAAACGCCTCCAGAAATTGCCAGATGTCCCTGGGGATCACAATCACCTCCAGCTGAGAAGAGGTACAAAATCTCAAATCCAAAAGGTGCAATGAAAAGTGAAATTTCCCTTACACCCCCAGACCCCCGTCCCCCTTTCCCTGGAGGCAATTACTGCTGCCAGTTTCTCCTGTAGCCTTCCAGAGATCATTTTTGCAAACATACACACATACATATGAGCGTGTATGTGTTGTTTTGTTTTGCTTTGCTTTATTTTACCCCATACAAATAGTAAGAGTGCCATATACACTGCTCTGCATCTGGCTTTTTCCTTTTAATGTGTCTTGGAAATCATTCTGTATTAATACACCCAGAGCCTCCTCATTCTTTCATAAGCCTACGTCGTGTTCTGTTGTACTTGGTAATTGCCAGTCTCCTACCCCTGAACATTCAAGTTGCTTTCAACTTTTGCTAAAACAAACAGTGCTGAAATGAATGGCCTGTCAGCCGTTCCTCTGGGCTCTGCCTTCAAAATAGATCTGGGATCTGCATTTCTCCCTCCTCCACTGCTCCAACTCGGGGCCACGCCACTGTTGTCTGTTGCCTTCGTATTGCAGCCATGTCCAGACTGGCTTCCCTATGTCTGCCCTTGATCTTTCAGGTTCTTCTCAACATAATGGCCAGAGGGATCCTGTCAAGCTGTCCGTCTGATCATGTCACTTTGCCGTCAAAACCTTCCAAAGGCTTTTCGTCACATGTTAAATAAAGTCCAAAGTCCCTGGCTTGGTCTGCAAATCCCTACATCCACTGGCTTCTGCCTGCATCTCTATTTCATCTCCCACTGCTCTCACCCAAGGGTGCTCTGCTGTAACATTCCAGTCCTCCACTCTTCCTCAAACACACTCACTGTGGGCCCACCTAATGACGTACCCCATTCTGATCCCCTTCCAGTCCCCGCTACCCTCTTTAATCTTTGCACAGAGCACTGAGATGACTTGCCCAAGTTCACCCAGCTAGGAAGCGGCAAAACTGGGATTTTTCTTTTGAGACAGAGTCTCGCTCTGTCATCCAGGCTGGAGTGCAGTGGCATGATCTCCGCTCACTGCAACATCCACTTTCTGGGTTCAAGCAATTCTCCTGCCTCCGCCTCCTGAGTAGCTGGGATTACACGTGTGTGCCATCATACCCAGCTAAATTTTGTATTTTTAGTAGAGATGGGATTTTGCCATGTTGGTTAGGCTGACCTCAAACTCATGACCTCAAGTGATCCTCCCACCTCAGCCTCCCTAAGTGTTAGGATTATAGGCGTGAGCCACTGCACCTGGCCAAAATTGGAGTTTTAACTCAAATCTATCTGATTTTACCAGGTTACTAGTGCTACCAAAAGGATCAAGCATGATAATTCACAGGGCTGGCTGTGCAGGGTTTAAGAAAGCTGGGTCTGGTCCTAGATCGCCTGAGTTCAAAATCCTGACTGCTCGACTTACTGGCTCTTGGCACCGACCAAGGAAGGCTCTAGCCTCCTTGCTTCAGTGTTCTCATCTGCAGAATGACGCTAATTCACTTTAGCAACTGTTAGATTTTAAGCCCCTCAGGACAAGGAATAAGGTAAGGAGAAATCCAGGCAGTAATGTATACACATGGGGGATTGGATCCTAACTTTATTTTAAATTTTGATATTTTGTTTATGGATTTTTGGCATTAATTTTTATTTTTTAAAATATTGCCAGACAGGACATAGTGGCTTATGCCTGTAATCCCAGAACTTTGCAGGCCAAGGCAGGAGGATCACTTGAGCCCAGGAGTTGGAGACCAGCCTGGGCAACGTGGTTAAATCCCAACTCTACAAGAAATACAAAAATTAGCTGGGTGCGGTGGCATGTGCCTGTAGTCTCAGCTACTTGGGAGGCTGAGGCAGGAGGATCATTTAAGCCTAGGAATTCAAGGCTGCAGTGAGCCATGATCACACCACTGTACTCCAGCCCCTACCAAAAAAAAAAAAAAAAAAAGCAGTAAAATATTCCTTATTTTGATTTCTGAGGTTGTGTGTGTGTGAACATGTTATATGATATGGCATGATTCCTGAGTTTTTGGTACCCCCTTAAGTCTTGCATATTTTGATATTTTGGAGATGAATCCCTGCCTTCAAGAGACACACATCCCAGTGGGGGAGGCTGCCAATAAACAGATAAAAATATATGACACGTCTGGTGCTAAGAAGAAAAATGAAGTTGGGTAAAGAGACAGAGACATGGGGCTAAGAATAGTACCCCTCACACAAGAGTTGGTGTAAAGATTAAAAGAAATAATCCATGCAAAGGGCCTCGTACATAGGCTGGCACCATATGTGCTATGGAAACATTGGCCACTGATGTGATTTCCACGCTGGGCTCGAGGTTCAAGACTCCGGAGCTCTGCCCCCCAGGAGCTTTCAGCTTAGGGCAGCATTTCATGAACTGCTTATCAGGACCCACTGGGGCAGCAGCTCCCAACTCTGTGTGTCATGGACCCTCTCACAAGTCTGATGAAACCCACACCCCCTTCTCAGACTCACAAAAATACGTAAATGTCAATACATAAGGGATTTTCCTCTCTCTCCCTCTCTCTCTCTCTAAGAGACAGGTCTCACTCTGTCACCCAGGCAGAGTGCAATGGCACAATCATGGCTCTCACTGTAGTCTCGATCTGTCTGGCTCGAGTGATCCTCCCACCTCAGCCTCCCAAATAGCAGGGACTATAGGCGCTCATCACCATACCTAGTTGTTTTTTTTTTTTTTTTTTTTTTAGAGACAGCGTCTCTTAATAATTTTTGTAGAGACAGGGTCTCACTATGTTGCCCAAGCTGGTCTCTGAACTCCTGGCCTCAAGCAATTTTCCTGCCTTGGTCTCCCAAAGTGCTGGGATTATAGGCATGAGCCACTACACTTAGCCAAATACATAAGTTTGCCAAGTAAACCTACTGAAATGCAATTATCAAAATATTTGAGATGCATGATGTAGTAATACAAGTGCTTCTTTATTAACAAATTAAATAACAAGACAGGGTCAGGCCTGGTGCTCACACCTGTGATCCTAGCACTTTGGGAGGCTGAGGCAGGAGGATCACTTGAGGTCAGGAGTTCAAGGCTCCAGTGAGCTATGACTGAGCCACTGAACTCCAGCCTGGATAACAGAGCAAGACCCTGTCTCAAATAAATAAATAAAAAGATCTAGCACTAAGTATAGTAACAACCACAATTTTGAGGTCGTAAAGATTATGTTATTTTGAGACATCTGCAACAACCATAATGAGATATAAAACAATCTGTGATTTTTCTTCTAGAGACAAGATCTTACTCTGTCGCTCCAGCTGAGGTGCAATGGCATGATCATAGTTCACTGCAGCCTTGTACTCCTGAGCTCAAGCGATCCTCCCACCTCAGCCTCCTGAGTAGCTGGGACTGCAGGTACACACCACCACTCCCAGCCTGTGATTTTTGTGTATGTGACAATGTCACTGGAACACATTACTATGATTTGTTGCCTATAGTCATACCTAAAGGAAGTACTAGACTTCAACTAGAGGTCAGTGAAAATAAAATTATATAGTTTTATTCTATACAAGTTTGTAGACCCAGATCATGAACCCCTGCATTTGGCGGTTTTGACATATGTTTCATGCGTCATGACCAGCAATTCTGTAATGAAAGAATAAAATAGACTGGAGTAGAATAAACTAGAATGGAATTGAGGTCAGCATGCATTGCTCATGAAAGGTAAATACAGATTCATGAAACTTTCATGTCAATTGTGTGTGCATATTACAGGTAATGCTGCAAAATATACTTCTTCCTGCAACTTAACAGTCAAAAATACCTGAAACACAATGATGTGCAGGCACACAGGCCCAGCTCAGCCACTGCCACACCACAGGTACCCGCAAACACCCCTGCCCTTCCCTCTGACCCCTGTCAGCCTTGGCTGGGTCCCTGTGTGCTCTCCTGCCCACACACAAGTATGCACACCAGATTCAAGCTCATAAAAGGCCATGTTGTCAGTGGCTGCACAGCTTTCCCCCCTCCTTGGGGAGAGGAGCAGGTGTGGCAATGCTCATGTCCTGAGCTCATCGCCTGTTTGAGGACCTGCCCCCCCACCGAGGACCACATGGCCCCACAGCATATATTAGGAGAGCCAGCTAGTGACGGGTCTGAAGGTGCCAGGCTGCAAAGGCTTGGGGCTAATGGAACCACCTCTGATGAGACATTGCAGGAAACTAAGGCTGGACAGATGTTTCTGCACTTTTCTGTACATATGTGCACTCTTATTCCCAATCCTAGCTATTGCAGGGGATAGCCTGGGAGAGGGCACCTGAATCACAAGAACAAACTTCTAAGGGGATCTACTCTCCAGCCTCCCAAGTGCAAAGGAGTTTGACACTCTGCAGATGGGAAGTGAAGGAACAAATGATTCCATTCAGATGTGTGGGCAATAAACTTCGTACTAATAAGCAAGAAATTGGTAAATTGAAAAGATAAGCTTTGCATTGTGAGTGGGGGTCAGGTGTGGGGAGTCAAGCTGCAGTTCAGCCTAGCGGTTCAGAATAGAAACTTTGGGGTCTGAAATATCTGAGTTCAGATCCTGGCTACCTCACTTCTTTTCTGTGTGATTTAGGGCCAGTCATTTTCTCTCTCTGGACCTTGATTTTCTAGTCTATCAAATGCGGAAATAATAGCATCTACTCCAAGGGGCTGCGGCTGAAGCTTCAGTGGAAGGCTATGAAGGGTTTATGAAGAGGCATTGAGTGAGTGTTCAATAATGGTAGCTCTCATTGTAACCATCTTTATTATCCCACTGCAGCCTGGGGCCTAGTTATGTTCCTTAATGGGGATCTAGGCCGGGCACGGTGGCTCACGCCTGTAATCCCAGCACTTTGGGAGGCTGAGGCGGGTGGATCACCTAAGGTCAGGAGTTCGAGACCAGCCTGACCAACATGGTGAAACCCTGTCTCTACTAATAATACAAAAACTAGCCAGGTGTGGTGGTGTATGCCTGTAATCCCAGCTACTTGGGAGACTGAGGCAGGAGAATTGCTTGTACCTGGGAGGCAAACATTGCAGTGAGCCGAGATCATGCCATTAGATTCCAGCCTGGGTGACAAGAGTGAGACTCTGTCTCAAAAAAAAAAAAGGAGGGGGGGGATCTATTGTTCAGGCTCAGCATCTCACAGTGCCAGAAATCACAAAGAACATAAAATCAAACCAGTTAATATTTATTCAGCATTTACTGGGTTCCAGATACTGCTCCAAGCACTAATTAGCATTTGCTAATTTCTTAGCAACAACCCTAAGAAATACAAACTGAAGTCATCATCAGAGGAGTCATCATGAAATTATCATCACCGATGACACTGTGAAATTACCACAATCCTTAGTTTACAGATGAAGAACTGTATTGGTAACCCATTGCTGTGTAACAGAGTATCCTAACACTTAGCAGCTTAAAACAACAATCAACACCACATTTCACACAGTTTCTTTGGCACAGGTATTTGAGAGTGGCTTAGATGGATGGTTCCTGTACAGACTCTCTTGTAAAGTTGCAGTCAAGACAGACATCAGCCAGGGCCAGGCACGGTGGCTTGTGCCTGTAATCCCAGCACTTTGGGAGGCTGAGGCAGGAGGATCACTTGAGGCCAGGAGTTTGAGACCAACCTGGGCAACATAGTGAGACCCCATCTGTACAAAAATTAAAATAAAATTAGCCAGTCATGGTGGAACACTCCTGGAGTCCCAGCTACTTGGAAAGCTGAGACGGGAGTATGGCTTGAGCTCAGGAGTTCAAGTCTGTAGTGAGCTATGATTGTGCCACTGCACTCCAGCTTGGGCAACAGAGCAAGATTCCGGCTCTTAAAAAAAAATGTCAGCCAGGGGTGACATCCTCTGGGGGCTTACTGGGCTGCAGGGGCTGCCTCTAAGATGGCTCCCTCACATGCTGGCAAATTGCTGTGGCACTATGGCAGGAGGCCTCGGTTCTTCAGCACATGAATCTCTCCACAGAGTTTCTTGAGTGTCCTTACAACGTAGGTGCTGGCTTCCCCCAGAATGAGAGATCAAGAGAAAGAGAGGCGCCATAATGTCTTTTTCCCCAAAGATTTTTTTTGCAGTAAAATACACATACATAAAATTTATCATTTTAACCATTTTTAACTGTGCACTTCCATGATCTTGAGTGTATTCACATTTTTGGCAAATAGCAGCACCATCTATTTCTAGAACGTTTTTATATTCCCAGACTGAAACTTCATATCCATTAGACAGTAACTCTCTACTCTTCCTCCCCCTAGCCCCTGGCAACCACCACTCCACTTTCTGTCTCCATGAACTTGATTATTCTGGGTATCTCATATAAATGGAATCATATAAGGTGTAACCTTTTGTGGCTGGCTTATTTTACAGAGTATAATGTTCATCTATGTTGCAGCATATGCCAGAATGTGTTTCCTTTTTAAAGCTGAATAATATTCCATTGTTAGAATATCCTTTCGTTATCTAGCCATGGAAGTCACACATACTGTCCACTTCCAAAATACCCTGTTGGTCCCACAGGTCAGCTCTATTCATTGCCGAAGAGGCCGACACGAAGGAGTGAATGCCGGAAGGTGAGAGTCACTGGAGCCATCTTGGAGGTCAGCTGCCACAGAGCCAAGGCCCAAGAGGTTTCGTGATTTACCTAAAGTCACGCAGCAGGCCAGGGACAGCCCCAGGATTTGAGCCCAGATTGCATAACACCGGTGTGACATGTGATCACACTACTGTCGGTGATGACTACAGAGGTATCCCCACCCTTCGGTCCACACCTCCGCATGGCTTCCGCTGGTAAAGGAAGAGGTACCTGGAGAAGCGGAGACTCCCTGGACAGGTCAGAAGGCCTGGAGTAGACTCTCGATTCTTTTCTTTTTTTTTTTTTTTAATTGAGACAGAGTCTCACTGTGTCTCCCAGGCTAGAGTGTAGCAGTGCGATCTCGGCTCACTGCAACCTCCACCTCTGGGTTCAAATGATTCTCCTGCCTCAGCCTCCCAAGTAGCTGGGACTACAGGTGTGCACCACCACACCTGGCTAATTGTTGTATTTTTTATTTTAATAGAAATGGGGTCTCACCATGTTGCCCAGGCTGGTTTCAAACTCCTGGGCTCAAGCAATCTACCTGCCTCAGCCTCTCAAAGTACTGAGATGACAGGTGTGAACCGCTGCACCCAGTGGAGTCTGCTTCTGACACTAATTCACCATGTGAACCT
The DNA here is from genome assembly GCA_963574635.1 of Cheracebus regulus. Classification (NCBI taxonomy): domain Eukaryota; kingdom Metazoa; phylum Chordata; class Mammalia; order Primates; family Pitheciidae; genus Cheracebus; species Cheracebus regulus. Next base: position 23,255 of record CAUYQU010102494.1, on the reverse strand, counting down.
CTCTAGGCCTCAGTTTCTTTAGTTGTCAGGCAGAGGCAATAATAGCTACCTCCCACATTGTTGAAGTAGATAAAGAAAATGAGTGCATCATATAAAGCTTAGTCCACAGACTGATATGCAGAAATAACACATTAACTTCTTCTACATTTTGTTTTTAAATGTTCTAATTTTTTTACTCAGTAATAATTTCACTTGGTGCCCAATGGGAAAGATGTAAAAGGATTTGCAAATAAAATCTTCTTCTTTTTTTTTCCCTTTGAGACAGGATCTCCCTCTGTCACCCAGGCTGGAGTTCAGTGGCACAGCCACAGCTCACTGCAGCCTCATACACTCAGGCTCATGTAATCCTCCAACCTCAGCCTCCTGAGTAGCTGGGACAACAGGCATGCACCACCACCCCCAGCTAATTTTGGGTTTTCTGTTGTTGTTGTTGTTGTTGTTGTTGTTGTTGTTGTTGTTGTTGTTTGAGACAGGGTTTTCTCATGTTGTCCAGGCTGGTCTCAAACTCCTGGACTCAGTTCAAGGGATCCCCTCACCTCAGTCTCCCAAAGTCCTGGGATTACAGGTGTAAGCCACCATGCCTGGCCTGAAATTTTCCTTCTCACGCCATCCTTTGGCCACCCAGTTTCCCTCTGCAGAGGCAACTGCTGTTCCTAGTGTCTTGTTGAAATATCACATTTCTTTATTTCCTTAAAACAGTCCAATTTCCAAGGACCCGCTGAGCTGGAGATAATGTAAGCTCAGCCCTTCTTGGGGCGGAGGAGCCTGGATCTCACCTGGGATCAAGGCAGGGATGGAGGAGGGGGCAGGGACTTCTAGTTATCCATTATGTCCCATGTTAGTGACTTTGGAGATGCCCTTTGTTCCAGGGATGTAGAATCCTCAGAGCCAAGTAAAGGGAGGAGCTGAAACCTGAGCGCTACATTACTCCAGTAAGCCAGGGAGTTGGTCCTCAAAGCATTAAAGAGAACCTGAAAATTGCAAGCACAAAACTCCCCAACAATGATGGATGACGCTGCCTCTCGCTGGAATAATATGCATTACTTAAAATTTTAACTGTGGACAGTGTGGAGATATTAAAAGTTCTTAAGCTATAATGTAAAGTTAAAAATAAATAAGTTCTAGACACAGCTAAGGCACTGCATCTTTCAGGAGGCTTTGCTCATCCTTTCCCCTGTCAAAAGGTATTAGGTTGTGAAAAGCAATTGTGATTCTTGCTATCACTTTCAGTGACAAGAACTCCAATTACTTTTGCACCAACCTAATAGATCAGGTACCTTTTCTGAGCTCCCGCAGCCTCCAGAGCCTCCCCCATTACAGGTTTCACAGCACAGGGCTTTAACTCCCAGTGGCTTCAGCGAGCTGGTTAACCCAGCAGAGCGGGGAGCCGGATGGCCCGGCCGCAGTCTTGGCTCCTGTTTTCTAGTGTCTGACCTTGAGCAAGTTATTTCACCTCTCTGTGCTTCATGAACTGGTATGAGTAGCAGTTAGTTCTGAGGGCTGTAGTCAGGATGAAATGTGATGTATCTTTGTAAAATCCTTGTCACGCTCAATAAATGTTCATTACTACGGTGTTTTCCTCCCTGCGCCAGACCACAAGTTCCATGCAGGCAACAATCTTGTTCTTTTTTTTTTTTTTAATTGAGACAGAATCTCGCTCTGTCACCCAGGCTGGAGTGTAGTGGCACGATCTCGGCTCACTGTAACCTCCACCTCCCAGGTTCAAGCAATTCTGAGTAGCTGGGATTACAGGCACATGCCACCATATCCAGCATGCTTAGTGGAGACAGAGTTTCACCATGTTGGCCAGGCTGGTCTTGACCTCCTGACCTCAAGGGATCCACCTGCCTTGGCCTCCCAAAGTGCTAGGTTTACAGGCGTGAGTCACTGCACCTGGCCTCTTGTCTTTTTCTTACCTGTGTTCCCAGTACCCAGAATAAAGCCTGGCACCAGGCAGGCACTCAGAAAGGGTTTGCTGAATGAGCACAAACATTCATTCCACAAATATTTATCAAGGTGCTTAAGAAACCTGTCTCTCTGAGCCAGATCCTAGGGGGACAAAGGTGAATGAGACATATAGTCTGTGCTCTCATGAGGTTTATACTCTCATGTGAAAGTGATGCAGAGAAACTGCTCCTCCAGATGGGCAATCAAGGAAGGCCTCCCTGAGATGGTGACTGTGAGACAAGACATGGAAGGAGCTAGCCATGGAAAGAGCTGGGATAACAACCTTTCAAGCAGAGAGCATGGCAAGTGCAAAGGCCCTGAGGCAGGAATGCTCTCAGGAGGCCAGCTGGGCTAAAGAAGGATGAGGGAGCAGAATGATGGGCAGGAGCGGGGAAGCTAGCAGGGATCCATCATGCAGCCCCTTGTCAAGCAGGATAAGCAGGCTGGAGTTCCCCCTGGCAGCAGTGAGCAGCCATTGGGAAAGTTTCAGTGGGAGAGGGGTGTCAACACTGCCCTTGCATCCAGGAGCCCCCACACAATGGGAACAGTCCCAGCCTAAATCTGGAGGCATCTGCTTCTCGAGGCAGCGTCTGAGCTCCGCCTGGAGGGCTCAGCCTGGGAGCCGCTGCCATCCATCCTTGTCTCGGCCTCGATTCAAGTCAGATTCGAGGCCCCATTAATATAAATGAGGCCCTTTGCTGACTCGATTTCCAAATGAGTCCAGACGTTCAAGTTCTCTATTCCAGGAAATGTGAAATTTATGTAACGAAAATTAAAAGAGAAACCGGGGAAGCACCTCCTTAAGTGCCTGCTCTCCGGGTAAGTGAGCCAGTTCTGAGTGTCTGGCAGAAGATGGATGAAGGTGCCATCAAGGGCTGCTGGGAGCCTGTGGCCATCAGGAAGGATGGGAGAGGGGTGGCGGGTAGCCCCCAGGGTCCCCTTTCTTCCCTTAAAGAGGGAGCCATGTTAGGAATGGAAAACCAACATTATGTTCTCACTCATAAGTGGGAGCTAAGCTATGAGGATGCAAAGGCATAAGAATGATACAAGGGGCCGGGTGCAGTGGCTCATCCCAGAACTTTGAGAGGCCAAGGTGGGCGGACCACCTGAGGTCAGGAATTCAAGAACAGGCTGGCCAATGTGGTGAAATCCTGTCTCTACTAAAAATGCAAAAATTAGCCAGGTTTGGTGGCACACACCTGTAATCCCAGCTACTCGGGAGGCTGAGGCAAATGAATCACTTGAACCCAGGAGGCAGAGGTTGCAGTGAGCCAAGATCACACCATTGCACTCCAGCCTGGGCCACAGAGGCTCCATCTCAAAAAAAAAAAAAAAAAAGAATGATGAAATAAACTTTGGGAACTCAGGGGGAAAATGTGGGAAGAGGGTGAGGGATAAAAAAACTACAAATTGGGCTCAGTGTATACCACTCGGGTGATGGGTACACCAACATTTCACAAATCATCACTAAAGAACTTACTCATGTAACCAAATACCACCACCTATTCCCCAAAAAAATCTATGAAATAAAAAAAAAATTCTAAAAAAAGAGAGCCATGGTAATGATAGTTTATGTTCCTTGCTACATGTCTAGCCCTGTTCTGAGTACTTTACTTACATGGATCATCTCATGACAACATGAGAGGGTAAGCACTACCATCTTTCCAGATGGGAAGCTGAGGCTCATATTGGAGAAATGACTTGATCAAGGTCACAGAGCAAAACAGTGGCCATAACAGGACTCAGGTCTATTTCACTAACATTCACACAGACCCTCTTGTCCAGAGCTGAGACCATGTGGAATGGCAGAAAGGCTCAGGAGTAGAGACCTGGGCTTAAATTCAAGCTCCAACTACTAACCTGCCGTGTGACCTTGGATAAGTCACCTCCCTCCCTGAGGATCAGTTCTTTTACAGTCACAGCCCCTTCCCCATGAGATTCATCTCTGAATTAAAGGAGATAATGCACCAAGATGCCAAGCGCAGGATTTCAGCTTTTCAGGATTTCAAACCCGCTCAAACTGTTTTTTAAAAAGAAAAACGAGTATAAACTCATAGAATTGAAAAATCTTAGGGCAACTGACTTCAGGTGTGGCTTGATCCAGGACCTCTAAAGATATCATAGGGATGAATTTTTCCTCTCTCTCTCCTTGTAGTGGACCCTCACTGGGAATTTTAGGGTTATAGAATTCTTACAGCTAGAAATTCTGGTGGAAAGGGAGCTCTTTTTCCCAACAGGGCAGCAAAAATTCCAGGATTCACTCTGATTGGACCAGCTTGGGTCAGCTACTCATCCTATAACTAATCTCTAGTTATAGGAGCAAGAGGGATGGAGGATGCTCCATATAAGAGCAAGAGGGATTGGGTGACCTGGATCATATGCCCACCCCTGGAGTCTGAGGGAGGGGTACAGAAGTCCCAGGTGGAATCACTTGGACAGTAAAGGGAAGAAGTTAGGTTCCCTAAAGGAAAACTGGGGTGCTGTTACCAGAAAATTGCGAGTGGCTTCCAGGCCAGCATAAATGCCAGCTTGCACCCTCGGCACATAGTAGGCCCTAAGCAAACACCTGTTCAATTGAATGAGCAAATATCTGCCCCCAGAGATGGTGATAAGGATAAAATAAAATAATGTATGCAGAGTCCCTGGCGCATAGTCAGCACTCAATAAATATTGTTTTAAAGGAACAAAATGTGCTCAGATTGGGTTTGGATTCTAGTCATGTGCTGATGAGCCCAGATGCTGGAAGGAGCCAGAAGGAGAGGCTTCCTTTGCCTCATCCTTGCCTCCCGCAAGTTCATTGCCCAGCCCCTGGGCAGGGCAAGGACCAGCATAAAGAGAGTGAGGCACTTGCCTCTGATGCAAATGTAAGATGCCACCCAAAAACTGAGTAATCAAGAGAAATAATATCTTAATGTAATATTTTTAAACATCAATATTCAAGCAAAAGTCCATGAGGAATGAAATATCAATATTTTAAATAAAGACATCCATATACACATATTTGCATGTCACTTATATTTAAATATCCAGACATATACATATATGAACATTTTCACACACATTTTACATCAATTTGCTTATATCTATGCTCAGGGCCACTGCACTGCACAGCTCCAGGAGGTCCCATTTCGTTGCAATCTTCGTGAATGGCACTCCCTGAATGGTACAGGCACAGTCTCTGTGACTGAACACAGCAAACCTGTACATGAAGAAACATGTATGTGCATTGCCACCCATGTGTACAGGCATAACCACCTCTATGCCACCAATGTGTGCTACATAACATCACACACACAGACGCGCCGAGAGATATGACTACACGACATAGTCACATCCATGTTCGTGCTCCTGCCTCAGGGCCTTTGCACTTGCTGTTCCCTCTGCCTGAAATGCTTTTGCAAATAACCATGTAACTCCCTCTTTTACCTCCTTCAAGTTGTCCTCAAAGGTCACTTTCTCAGTGAGACTTTCCCTGACACACTCACAACCCCACTGCTTTCTAAAATTGCAACACCCCCCCTTATAGCTGGAATCTCCCAGCCCTGCTTTCTTTTCCTTCTTAGTACTTATTGTCATCTGATATAATAGCTGTTTTCCTTCATGGCATATTTGATATCTCTCTACCTCACTAGAGCATCAGCTCTACTCTTGCAGAGATTTTTGCTTGCTTTGTTCACTGCTACGGTCTCAGCCTTTAGAACAATACCTGGCACGCAGTATTGTTGCAGCATGACAGCGTGAATAGGTATTCAACAAAAAGTATTTGTTGAATGAATGAAAAAGGCCAGGGAAGTGGGGATCCCTGAGGATGACTGAGACCAAACTTCCCACTACGCCAGCAGGAAGGCAACCCAGAGTCAGACGCAGATTGATGCCAAGAATTAAGGAACAATGTAAGGTACATGGTAAGTGCCGTGAGAGAATTATCTCATTTAATCCTCATAACAGTCTGATGAGGTATTACCATTCACCTCACTTTACATTAGAGGGAACTAAGGCACTTCAAGGTTAACTCACTTGCCCGTATGCCATGGCACGGAAGAGGCAAAGCTGAGACTCAAACACAGGCAGCCTGATTCCACACAGCCCAGACACCACACACACACACACACACACACACACACACACATGTACGTTGCATCACCAGGCCCTCCCAGCCTTCAAACAATTCTCAGAAATGAGAACTCCCAGCTGGACACGGTGGCTAACACCTGTAATCCCAGCACTTTGGGAGGCTGAGTCGAGTGGATCACCTGAGGTCAAGAGTTCCAGACCAGCCTGGGCAATGTGGTGAAACCCCATCTCTACTACAAATACAAAAATTATCCGGCTGCAGTAGCACACACCTGTAATCTCAGCTACTCAGGAGGCTGAGGCAGGAGAATCACTTGAACCCTGGAGGCAGAGGTTGCAGTGAGCCAAGATCGCACCACTACACTCCATCCTGGTCTACAGAGTGAGACTCCATCTCAAAAAAAGGAAACCAGAAATGAGAACCCCCTTCCCCTAGACTGAGTGTTTAGGGTCCCCGTGCTTCCCACCCTCCTCCATTGTCTCCACTGCATCCCAGCCAAGAGCAAACCTGCGTCCCTGGTGACGCAGGAAGCTGTAGGCTGTCCGGTTGTCATGGTGACAGCCGCCAGTCCCTGTAAACAGTCTTGCCTCCTGGCTGCCTGGCTGACTCGCTCTCACCACCCTCAGACGCTGTCCTGGGCCTTGCTGCACACTTGACCCGTTCTGGGTGGCTGGGTGAGCCAAAGATCCAAACATCCATCCTGCTTCCCTCCTGGGGGGTTGGGGGGACAGGAGGTGTAGAAGCAGCAAACCTGGGTCCTCACTGCCCTTCCTGCCCCTTCTTGGCTGCGTGACCTTGAGGAGTCCCTTCTCCATGACTCAGGTCTCTTGTCCCTACTTTACAGGGTAGTCATGAGTTGATGAGTTCTTTTCTTCCTGCCTTCATTCATTCAGCAGATAATTATCGAACATCTTCCACGTGCCAAGCAATGGCCTAAGTGTTGGTGACATAGCAGTGACCAAGGAAGACCTGGTCCTCTGGGAGATACACGACAAACCAGTTCTGGGAAGAAAATAATATAGGTGCATGTGTGTGACAAGGGAAAGAGGACAGGGCTACTTTTCTTAGGTGATCAGGAAAAGCCTCCCTGAGGAAGTACCATTTGAGCTAGACCAAAATAAGATAGCCAAGCAAAGCTATGGGAAAAGAAGTATTCTAGGAAGCAAGTGCAGCGGGTGCAAAAGCCCTGAGGCAGGGATGACTCAGCTTATTTACAGGACAGAAGGCCCTTCCCTCAAAATAATGCTAGGAGGGTGGGCCTAAGGTGTGAACTCTGGTGCTTCAGGTAGAGGGAAAGAAAGTGAACACTGACAAGAGACGCTGCGTGGGATGGCAGGTGGAGACGCTCTCATTGCCAGCAGCCAAGTGCAGCTTCCAGCTCCTGGAGGGGCAGCTCTCAGACTTGGGGTCTGAGCTTCTCCACCAGGATAGAGCAGAAAAGTAGCAATAACAGGACAACATATTCCAGATGCTTTGCCTATATTAACTAGTTTAATCCTTACTGCCCTAAGAGAGAGGTTACCGTGATGATTGAATAGTAATGGTAAAGCTGAATACATACCTGTCTGCAAAGTCCATCATCCCAGCCACCATGCTGGAAGCTCTGTAAATGGGCAAAGAGACTCAGTCCAAAGCCTCCAGGAGTGGTGGGGACAGTGGTGGATGTGGATTGTGTAGAGGACTCCAGCTCCAGCCCATGTGGCAGTGTGTGGGAATGCAAACTCACAGTGGCAAGATGTTCTAATTTTCTAAAATAAGCCAGACTGTTGTGTGAACTCCCTGATTTTAAATGTTGACTCCATTGTATTTTCAATATCAGATGGTCAAATAAGACATAACATCATTCTAGACCTCCAGATGGGACTGGCTACATAATTTGTGGGGTCCAACACAAAATGAAAACACAGGGCCCCTTGTTCAAAAGTTAAGAATGTCAAGCCAGTGAGAACAGAACGCTAAACCAAGCTCAGGTTGCTTCTGAGTGCAAAGCATGCTGGGGCCCTGTGCAAACGGCCTTGCATGAGCGTGAAGCCAGCTCTGCCTCAAATGTGGGCACTTCCTGAGAACTTGTTGAATTAAGTGGAAGGAAAGGGTCGGGCACAGTGGCTTACGCCTGTAATCCCAGCACTTTGGGAGGCCGAGGCAGACAGATCACTTGAGTTCCAGACCAGGCTGGAGTTCCAACACGGTGAAACCCCATCACTACCAAAAAATACAAAAAAATGGTGGTGCACACCTGTAGTTCCAGCTACTCAGGAGGCTGAGATGGGAGAGTCACTTTAACCTGGGAGATGAAGGCTGCAGTGAGCCGAGCTTGCACCACTGTGCTCCAGCCTAGGCAACGGAGCAAGATCCTGTCTCTAAATAAATAACTAAATGGAAAGAAGGGGAAAAGGAAGGAAAATGAACACCTATACAGCACCTACTATGCATCAGATATAGCTTTATAAAATAGTAATACTTATAAAGCACTCACCACGTGCCAGGCGCCGTAGGCAGTAATGCATCTAAACCTCACACCAGCACTGTAAGATGGTGCTCTTGTGAATCTCGTTTTCCAGATGAGGAAACTGGGACTCAGGAAAGTGAAGCCACTTGGTCACTGCTAATACTGGGGTGGCAAGGGGTGAGGGAGATCAAATGGAAAAAATAAGAGGGAGACCAAGGCAAGAGGAAGAGAAGCCACCCCAGGCCTCTCTCCCAAGCTGGGCTGCACTCAGGTCTCTGCCAAGACCGCGTGGAATTTGGGGAGGCCGCCACACCCAGAGAAGGGCCCGTGGCATTTCTGAATCACGGTGCCATCCGCCCCGGCTTGGCTCCTCTCCGGCGATCCAATTACTAAATGTAGCCGCATTCTTTAAAAATGTCTTTCCTCTTATGTAATGCAATAGTGACAAACGCCAAACAGATGGTGCTGTGACAAGCTTTTTAAAAGTTGATTAGGAGCTCATCTTTCAAAATTAATGTATGGGCATTTAAACAAGCTTCAGCTGGCCACAAAACTCAATCGAGAATCCATAAGGGACAAATCGCTTAGTGGACTGGCTACACTCACCACCTTCCGGGCCAGGGTTTGACGGGAAAGGTTTGCGGAATGGTAATAGCATGGGTCAGGTTGACTTGGGAGCCAGGGTCAAAATGACCCCTGGTTTGGGCAGAGAGGAGAAATGTCTTGGGCCTCCCAAAAGCTCAAGAGGCTAGAGCCTCCTCAATCTATTTACCAAGACTTTTTTTTTTCAAAATTGTGCATTGTCTTCGAGAGAGCGGACGGTCTCTCCCTGCCTCAGCAGGGAAGCGGGTTAGTCACAAACTATGTCAGATGCTGCCAGCGAGCTGTTTCACCCCCACCCTTTCTTCCTCAGTGTTCAGGGATGAGATCATTTCATTTGGAGCCAATTATAGACGGAGAATGCTGGGGATGTGCAAAGAACCCTCCTCAGAACCCTTCCCTCCCACATCACAGGCTGTACCCTGCCAGGATGGGCAAGAAGAAGAGGCCAGGTGCCCAGCCCCAGGGCCGACCCCAGGGTTTCTGAAGGCCATGCATTCCTCAGTCATAGCTTGGATCTGTCAAGCTAGGATGCCAAGCTCTTGGCTAAACAAAACCTGCTGGCCTCAGAAGTTCAGAGCTGTTCTTAAGGATCACCGCTGTTCAGATGGGGAAACGGAGGCTCAGAGAAGGGACGCACCTTGCTCAGGGTCCCATGGCAAGTTGGCAGCAAAGCCAGGGAGGTGAATGCTGGCTTCTCTACCCCCGTGAGGAGGATGCCTGTGGTCTGAAACCTGCTCAGCATCCATTCCCACTGCTTCTGAGGCAAGGATCCCTGGTTTCCTTCTTGGTTCATGTGGTTCAAGCAGGACTGACCATGCCTCCACTTCCAAAGATATGCACCTGATCCAGCACCGGCCAATCAAAACAGAGCATCCCCCCTACCCTCCCCCACCATTGATTCAGGAATATGAACCAGGGTTGTGAGGTGAGGCAGCAGCTTCGACCTTTAAGCCCCTGGATCCAGCCATACCTGAAGGCAGTCTTATCCTGCATATTTTCTTTATGTGAGTCAATCAATTCTCCTTGCTCAAGTTGGTTGAGTTCTTTCACTCATTTCCCAAAGGGTCTGGACTAATAGAAAGACTTGGAGGTCCTCAGGTATAGGGCAAGGCTCCAAAACATAACACTGAGTGTTCCTCATCTCCATCCCCAACACATTACTGGCCTCATCCCCAGAAGATTCCCCAAGTCTCTGCTCAAGCTCCAGCAACACACTCCAAAGGGAGTACCGAAGGTAAATGTCCCATTTCATGGTACACAAGAGAGGGCTCTGCCTTCTGGGTATCCATAACCAAGCTGCTCCCCACCGTAGCCTCTGCCTTTGTATTTGGTCAAGAGCACAGGCTTTGCACTCCAGTTCAAATCCCAGCCCCAGTGATTCCTAATCATAAGACCTTGGACAAGTCATGTGACCATCCTGAGGCTCAGTTTCCCATCTGTGAATGGGGAAAAGATCACCTACTTCACACAATCCATGAGAAGATTAAAACAAGCGCCACCACTATTTAGGGGCTGAAAACGTTGGTAGCTACCAAGAACTACAAAAGGTATATACTGCAGAGCTGGGGCAATCATTGCGCACAGTGTGTTTGGGAAGACAGCACCTACACATATCAAACGATTTCCACCTAAAACAGCTTCCTGCAGCCAAAACAAGTGTAAGGGTAGAGGCAGGGAATGCTGGCTGCGGGTACGAGTCGGGCAGCCCCTTGCTGACCTCGGGGCCACCTGCTTCTTTCTCCCCTCCGTTGCCCCTTGGCCCAGGCTTCTCACCCCAGACCAGCACACACAGGCGCTGCTGACATGCTCACCCAGTGACTCATTCACACTCCCAGAGAGCAGGAACGGACAGTGATTCCCACGAGCGCCCAGAGTCCTGATTTAGGAAGGAGGATAGAGTAGCAGTAACATTTGAACCAGTTCCTGCCCAGTCCCAAGGACAGCTGAACAATAAACCTCCTCCCCCAACACCATGGCAGGGAAGCCTGAACCAGCCCGCTTGGAACTAGCAAGAGACTGAGCTATGATTCCCCCAAAAGGTTCTTTATTCATTACAGCGGCGCTTCCTAAAGTGGGGGACTCATATTTTAGGTGGTTTTACCCGAACTCAGGATGCAGCACTAAATAACTGACTCCAGTACTGATCCATGCTACAAGATGGGAGAACCTTGAAAACATTCTGCCAAGTGAAAGCAGCTAGTCACGAAAGACCACATATTGTGTGATTCCATTTATATGAAATGTCCAGAATAGGCAAATCCATAAAGACAAAAAAAGATTAGTGGTTGCTGAGGGCTAGAGGGGTCGGAGCAAGGGGAGACTGCTAATGAGTACAGGGTTCTCTAGAGGGGTATAAAAATGCTCTAAATTAGACTGTGGTGATGGTTGTACAATTTTTTGTATATACTGAAAACAATTGAACTGTACACTTTAAATAGGTGAATAGCATGGTACGGGAATTCGCTGTTAAAAAATATTTATGACAACTGACTCCTAAAGGAAGAAAATTAGTACCCTTTTAAGTCTTCTGTTTTATTTATTTATTTATTTATTTGAGACAGGGCTTCCCTCTGTTGCTCAGGCTGGAGTGCAATGGTGGGATCTCAGCTCACTGCAACCTCTGCCTCCGGGCACAGGTGATCCTCCCACCTCAGCCCCCTGAACAGCTGAGGCTGCACGCACCCACCATTAAGCCCAGTTATTTTTTTTTTCTCTTTTTTTAGAGATGGTGTTTTGCCATGTTGCCCAGGCTGGTCCCAAACTCTTGAGCTTAAGCGATCCACTCACCTAGGCCTCCCAAAGTGCCGGGATTCCAGTATAATTTTTCCAGTTTGTCAAGGAGCAAGTCTGCATTGGCTGTGAGTGTGTTCTTCCCGTCACTCCACGCTTGCTGGTTTCTTGCTGGAATCAGGAGAGCAGGCAACAGTGGACGTCCTGGGTTTCCACTGTATTTATTTTTTTGATTTTGTTGTCGTTGTTGTTGTTGTTTTTGGAGACGGTGTCTCACTCTGTCATCCAGGCTGGAGTGCAGTGGTGCCATCTTAGCTCGCTGCAACCTCCGCCTCCCAGCTTCAAGCAATTCTCCTGCCTCAGCCTCCCGAATAGCTGGGATTATAAGTGCCTGCTACCATGCTTGGCTCATTTCTGTGTTTTTAGCAGAGACAGGGTTTCTTTTTCTTTCTTTCTTTCTTTTTTTTTTTATTTCAGAACATAATTTTAGCTGAGAGACAGGGTTTCACCATATTAGCCAGGATGGTCTCGAACTCCTGACCTCAAGTGATCCACCTGCCTCGACCTCCCAAAGTGCTGGGATTACAGGCATGAGCCACTGCCTGTAGGAAGGAAGGAAGGAAGGACAGAAGGAAGGGAGTTCGTTCAAGACCAGCCTGGTAAATGGGGTGAAACCTTGTATCTACTAAAAACACAAAAATTAGGCTGGTGTGGTGGTGCACACCTGTAATCCCAGCTACTCGGGAGACTGAGGCAGGAGAATCACTTAAGGTGGAGGTGGAAGTTGCAGTGAGCCAAGATCGTGCCACTGCACTCCAAACTGGGCAACAATAGTGAAACTCCATCCAAAAAAAAGAAGAAAGAAGAAGGAAGGAAGCAGGGAGGGAGGGAAGGAAGAAGGAAGGGAGGGAGAGAGGAGGGCGGGAAGGAAGTAGAGTGTTCATTAAAAATCAAGTGTACGATAAGGAGAATAGATAGGGCAAAGGCCAGGAGTGTGTGTTTGGGAAATGACATTTGGGAAGCCCTGAACGGGAGGGAGATGTCGGTAGGGCTGTGATTCAGCTGGCACTGAGTGGAAGCATAAAGCTATTTTCAGTGTCAACATATCGACAAGCCTTGTTCCTTCAGTCTCAAAACTGTAGACTTCTCCCCACTCATTCGTCCTGCGGGATCCCAAGCCCTGCAGTTGCCCTGCCATCCCAGAGGCTTTGGAAAGAGGGGTTTTGGATGGTTAGGGGGCGTGGACACTAGATGGAGACAAGGCTGTGGACCGCAGGGCAGGAACAATGCCGGAGCTGCCCCAGCTTCTCCCAGGTCCCTCCGCACCGGGGGTGGCCGGCCGCTCACCACAGCAACATCTTGTTCCTGCAAGAGATGGGGCTGGCTCAGTGGAATGATGGCTTTCCTGGGCTCCAGGGACATTTGCTTTTGGGGGCCCTTCCTCCTAGCTTGTGACTGCCCTGTATAAAGACGACTAAAATCCAGGCTGGATTTGTGATCCACTATTACTGTTATTATATCACCAGTTTTTTTCTTCTGGTTTTAAAAGAAATTAAAATTAAAATGTTTCTGTGGGCCCTAAAAGTGTATGGGCCCTGAGCCCTCACAAATCACCCTTGGGATGGCCACAGAGTCAGCGATCCTCAGAGGCCAGGGTGGCATTCCAGAGTCAGCTCCGAGGGTCTGGGGAGGTAGCTACATCACAACCCTGCTGGGAAACCCGGGCAAGTTGCTTAACTGCTCTGTGCCCCTTTTCCTCCTTTGTTGAAAGCCACACCGGAGAGTGGCTAAGAACACAGGCTCCAGAATCAGGTGGGGTTTGGGACCTGGCCCCCAAGAGCCTCCTTCTCCTCAGTGGAAGACAGGATATCAATCATCTTTGGCCCTCTGAGATACTGGTGGGGAGATCATCAGATGCTGTGTGCCAAGAAAATAAAAAGGATCATAGTAACAGATAACCAGCTGGGCTTGGTGGCTCATGCCTGTCATCCCAGCACTTTGGGAGGCTGAGGCGGGTAGATTGCTTGAGGTCAGGAGCTCAAGACTATCCTGGCCAACGTAATGAAACCCCATCTCTACTAAAAATAACAAAAATCAGCTGGGCATGGTGGCACTTGCCTGTAATCCAGCTACTTGGGAAGCCGAGGCATAAGAATCTTGAACCCGGGAGGTGGAGGTTGCAACGAGCTGAGATCACGTCATTGCACTCCAACCTGGGTGACAGAGCAAGACTCTGTCTCAAAATAATAATAACAATAACAATAATAATAACAGCCGCTAACTATTTCAGCAACAAGAATGAACCAACTAATGCTGCAAGTGCAGGCACGTGGATGAACCTTGGAAACCTCATATGGAACAAAGGCAGTCGAATTCCAAAGAGCACATCCTGCGTGGTTTTGTTGATGTATAAAGTTGGAAAGAAACAAAACAAAACAAAATGAAATGGAACCATGGTGTTTAGGGCTCCACACTGAGGTTTGTAATGCTTGAAGGGAAGCCACACAATGGATCACCAGAGAAGTCAGGGCAGTGGCCTCCTTTATAGGGAGGGAGAGGCTGAGAGAGGGGGCATGTGCAGGTCTGGGGCTGGCCAGGCTCTGTTCCTTGCCTAGCCAGTGTCTACCGAGGTGTGCGACCTTCCCAAACATTTGTTAACCTGTTCATATATTTTTAAGCCAATTTTCTGTAGGTATAATCCAACTCTTGAAAAAATGCTAAATAAGCCTGGCGCAGTGGTTCACACCTGTAATCCCAGCACTTTGGGAGGCAGGCAGATCATGAGGTCAAGAGATCGAGATCATCCTGGCCAACATGGTAAAAACTCGTCCCTACTAAAAATACAAAAATTAGCCGGGCGTGGGGGCGCGCGCCTGTAGTCCCAGCTACTCGGGAGGCTGAGGCAGGAGAATTGCTTGAACCTGGGAGGCGGAGGCTGTAGTGAGCCCAGATCGTGCCATTGCACTACAACCTGGCAGCAGAGCAAGACTCCATCTCAAATAATAATAATGCAAAATAATATCAATAATGATGAACACTGGGCCTGGCGCAGTGCTCACACCTGTAATCCCGACACTTTGGGGAGCTAAGGTGGGCAGATCGCTTGAGCCCAGGAATTCCAGACCAGCCTGGGCAACATGGCAAAACCGTGTCTCTACAAAACACACAAAAATTAGCCAGGTATGGTGGCAAGCACCTGTAGTCCCAGTTACTTGGGTGGCTGAGCCAGGAAGATGGCTTGAGCCCAGGAGGTGGAGGTTGCAGCGAATCGAGATCATGCCACTGCACTCCAGTATGGAAGACAGAGCAAGACCCTCGTCAAAAAAAAAGAAAAAAATACTGATTGGAGTGCCTCCCACAGTGGTGCTAGGCACTGTTGTAAGCTTCTAAGCCAGTACCTGGCAGATAATAGGTGTTTTACAAGTGATAGCATTTAAAGCTGCTGTTATTATGGTCGTCATCACTATATAGAATGGAGTTCATGTCCCTTGTCTAAAAGGGCTCCTGAGGCCTAACTGTGAACACACGTGTGAAGCACCTGCTTGGTGCCCAGTGCGCAGTAGGTGAGTGGCTCATGGCAGGTGTTCCTTATGCCTGACCCAAACTCAGGGACACTTCTCAAGCTAAATAAACCTTCCAAAATTCTCAACTGACAGGCTAATCCCTCTCCAGGCCCATGCCCTTGGCATGCCCACTCTCACAGCTGCCCATGGAAAGAATCCGGCTGACAGCTCATGCCTCTCCTCGCTTGGACCCCACTGCTCTGCCAGTCCTTCCTGGTGAGCTCATGCTCCCATCAGACCTTCCGTCACCTGCTCTGCCAGCCTGGCCCCAGGTGGTGAGTGTGGAGAGACGCCTGTCTCAGACACAGCCCTGACTCTCCTTTCTGTCCCTTCCCATTCCTCGTGGGGACTGTGGCCCCTGGGACCCACATCTCAGCCTTGCCAAAGTACTATGCTTCACATCCCAGAGGATTTGTGTCCAGAAAGAGAAATTTGGGATTAATCAGAGTCTTAAGGCTAGAAAGGCTTCTCCAAAGATTGATGGATAAACTGAAGCTCTAAAAAGTGAGTGCCTATCCCAAAGAATGAATATCTAACAGTGGAATCTCAGGTTTAGGACAGGTAAGTGGGAGGGAGGTTAGAAGGGAGGCTGGCAAGAAGCCACCCTATAGTGTGATAATATCGTTGCACATGTATTTACTGGGCACCTACTATGTGCCAGGTTCATCACATCCATTACATGTCATTTTCACAAAATAGGTCTTATTATATCTATTCTGCAGATTAGACATAATGACAGCAGCCCCCACTAGTGGGTATTTACAAGGGGTCAGGTATTGTGCAAAGGGCTCAGGATCCTCCCTACAATCGTATGTGGTGGTGACTGTCAGGGTCATGTGCAGGGTTTACCCAGAGTCACACAGCCAGTCAGGGCCAGAAGTGGAATCTGAGCCCAGATCTGTGTGGTCCCAATCTCTCCTGTCCAGGTGCATCAATCCCTAACACCCTAACTGGCGTCGGCCCTCCCCGCTCTGAGTTTACAGTGAGCAGGACTGTTAATGTTTAAAAGAAGGAAATTAACACCCTCAATGGTAGAACTCCCTGCACAGACCCCAGGACAGTTCACGTTCCAACAGTATAATAATCCCTGCACTGGAAAAGCACATTCAGTGAGAAACACTCTAGATTTTAGAGCTTGGCTTGGGGGTCTGAGCAGTTCAGAGTCAAATCTCGTTTCTGCCATTTGCTAGGTATGTGACCTTGGGCACCTCTTTGTATCTCAGTCCACTCATCTGGAAAGCAGAAATTCTAAAAGTAACCATGATAGATTCCTGCAATGTTTCAGTGGCATTCTGTGTGTGTGTTAGTGTGACCTCACCTTCTTCCACGCTCCGCCTCAGTCACTCTGCTCCTGCCACAGTGGCCTCTTTCCTCCTCAGCGTCTTTGCATTCGCCGTCCCTCTGCCTGCAAAGCTATTCCTCCAGAGATCCACATGGCTCCTCCCTCATTTCCTTCGGATGTCCACCCAAATATCACCTTCTTTCTGTTGCCCTCCATGAAAAGGCTTTTAAAAATAATGGCCGGATGCGGTGGTTCACACCCATAATCCCAGCATTTTGGGAGGCCGAAGCACGCAGATCGCTTGAGCCAAGGTGTTGGAGACCAGCGTGAGCAGCATGGTGAAACCCTGTCTCTACAAAAAATACGAAAAGTAGCCAAGCATTGTGGCGCATCCTGTAGTCCCAGCTACTTGGGAGGCTGAGGTGAGAGGATCTGAGGTGAGCCCAGGAGGTTGAGGCTGCAGTAAGCTGCGATTACACCACTGCACTTCAGCCTGGGCAACAGGGCAAGACCCAAAAAAGAAAAACAAGTTAACACCCTCAGGACATCACCCTCACTCTGCTCTCTCTCCTAACACTAATCTCCCATCTGACAACCATCTGACAAACTGTAGATGCACTTGTCTAGTGTCCGTCTCCTCCTGGCAGAAGGGAAGGGACCTTCCTGTCTGCACAAGGGAAGGGATCAGGACTGTTTTTTTCACTGCAGACTCGCCAGTGCCCAGAACAATGCCTAGCACATGCTCAGCACTCAATGAATGAAGGAGAATAAAGAGCCTGGAATATTCTCAGCTCATAGGAAGTACTTGATCAGTGTAAGCCAGTATTATAATTAGAATGCGTGAAGTGGTTTCCAAGATCCCCTGCCCCAGTGGGAGGCAGTCTAGAGGGATAATGTAAGCCAAATCTGGGTCAAACCCTGCTGTGTGACCTTGACTAAGTCACACTGCCTCTCTGAGTTGGTTTGCCCATCCATAAAATGGAAGTAACTAGGCTGAGCGCAGCGGCTCACACCTTTAATCCCAGCACTTTGGGAAGCCAAGGTGGGTGGATTACAAGGTCAGGAGTTCAAGACCAGCCTGGCCAACATAGTGAAATCCCATCTCTACTAAAAACTACAGAAATGAGCCAGGCACGGTGGCAAGTAGCTGGGATGACAGGCACCTGTCAATAACCAGGTAAGCTTCCTTTTCTTGGCTACCTTCTGGACGTCACAAGCTGTCCTAGGCCCTCATCTTGCACCATCTCACTTAGCCCCGCCGCTGCCCAAGGGGGAATTCCTCTCATTATCTGCATCTTCAGATGAGGCACTTAGTGATTCGAGAGGTAATAAGATTTGCCCAAGTTTACACCACTGGAAGTGGCAGGACCCGGCTCCTAACTGGCTGGTCTCCTTGGACACTGGGATTGGGACCCTGCTGGGCCCTGCTCTGACCAGAGAGCAGCTTCTCTCTCCCGGGGTGCTGTCTCCAGCAGCAGAGCTGCCCTGGGCTCTACAGCCACATCTGCCCATGCCTGAGTCCCGTCGCTCAACCTTGGGCCCCACCACTGTCCCCGTAGCAGCGCTGGCTCCTGGCGTCCTGGGCAGGCCATTCATAATTCACGCAGACCGTGTGGCCCTGGGTCAGATACCTTGTCCACTGGGCATGGGGTGCCCTCACCTGCCTGCAGCTCCCTGGAATGGACCCCACCTGGAACTGGACACAGTACCTGCAGGAACACAGGGAGATACCACCCCAAGTACCCATGAGCATGTATGAAGCACCTAGTGTGCACCCAACCCTTTCTTAGGCCCAGGTGGTACAATTTCTCCCTGATACAGAAATCTTGTGTAATTCAATTGGCCTCAACAAGTTGCATACAGCAAGACTCAGCTCCTGCTTTTTAAGTTAACATTATGGAGGGTTTACCATATGCCCTGTTCTAAGCACTTTAGCCAAAAGACTGAATGTTTTATTTTTCATCTGTCTTCCCCCATTAGAATGCTGGCTCCACAATTCCAGGAATGTTCATCTGTTTTGTTTACTGTTAGGTCCAACTCCTAGAATTATATGCAGCTTAATTTTTCAAATGTTAAATAAATCTTTGGGACCAACGGAATATGGAACACCTGCAAGGTAGGTATTGTCCCTAGTTTACAGATTAGGAAACTAAAGATCAGAGAGACAGCTCACCTGAAGTCACACAGCTAATCAGCAGTGGGACCGAAAATGGAACCACCTCTGCTGAAAATAAGCCTAAAGGGATACTCTTAAGCACTCCACTGCGTTTTTTCAAAAGATCCTATTCTATTAAAAAGATTTGCCTCCAAAAAAAAGAAAAAAGAAAAACTCAAGGCCAGGCACGATGGCTCACTGCAGTGTCCTGTAATTCCAGCACTTTGGGAGGCTGAGGCTGGCAAATCACCTGAGGTCAGGAGTTCGAGACCAACCTAGCCAACATGGTGAAACCCCGTCTCTACTAAAATTACAAAAGTTCGCCAGGCATGATGGCTCACACCTGTAGTCCCACCTACTTGGGAGGCTGAGGCAGGAGAATTGCTTGAACCTGGGAGGCAGAGGTTGCAGTGAGCTGAGATCACACCACTGCACTCCAGTGTGTGCAACAGAGTGAGACTCAGTCTCAAGAAAAAAATATTTGCAATGAGAATTATTTAAAAGAGAAGCTCCACATTCAAGGGTATCTGAAATAAGACTCAGAATTTGCCAAAATTTTACTTCTACCCAACTTTTTCTACAAGAAGCAGTAAATAGCACCCCCTGCTGGAGGAGACACCGCATGTCAAGGACTCGGGAATGACTCTATGTGAAGCTGCTGCCTCCTGGTGGCCAGAGGGCCGCCCGGTTTTCTTCCAAGTGCAGCCCAAAGCCCGTCCCTAGTCCCTTCCTCTCTGATCTGCCCCTATGGCCCCTCGGGAATCTGTGTCCTACCAGACATCTGAGATCACCGAAAATTGCGTCTTCCCCACACAATTTCTCTTCCCCTTTTGGCAGTTTAGGAAATTCTTGCCATCGCTCTATGGTCTTCGAGGGGTCATCACTCAGCCAGCCTGGCCGTGGCTCCCACAGCTGCCACTAAGGTGGACACATGATTAGAGTTGAGTGGCCAGAGTTCCCCATCTTCCTGGCCACAACGACTGGTTCAGGGATGGCCGAGATCCAAGCAGTTCCAATCAGGGTCTCCTCCAGATATGATCCAGAGACTTCCGAGAGGACACCTTTGGGGTTACTGAACTGGAAGGACGTGGGGCTGCTTATCCCCACAATGTCTCCAAGAGGCTCAACTTGACCACCACAGGGAAAGAGCCTGCTTAAGAATAAAGCCAACCCATAGAGCAAGTGACAGAAAGAGGGGACAAGAGCCAGCTCTGACAGCCTTACACACACTCTTGGCCCCAGCCCTGCTTGAAGTAATGTCATATCAGAACTTCCCTCCCAGTTATCTAAACCAATACTTCTCCTTTTCACTTGATGCGATCTGAGCTAAGTTTCTGTCACTTGCAATCCAAAGAGTCCTATCTCTTTTAGTTCTCCTGTCCATCTCCATTGCCGCTGACTTAGTTCAGACCTTATTCTTTCAGCTGATATTTACTGAGTACCTATCATGTGCCAGCCGCTGTCCTGGAAGCTTGACCTCAGCTCCAAGATCCTGCAACACGCTGATCTGTCGCCAATCCACACAATCCATCCTTCACGAAGTATGCGAAAACCACCCTGGTCCAAGCCACCTTCTTCCTTCACCTGGACCACTGCCCTTGCCTCCTCATTGGTCTCCTGAGTTACCCCTCTGCTTCTCCTCTATCCATTCTCCAAGTAGGATCCCAAGGAATCCTACGAAGACCTAAGTCAGATTGTGTCACTCCTCTGCTAAAAACCTTACCATGGGCCAGGCACGGTGGCTCACGCCTGTCATCCCAGCACGTGGGGAGGTCGAGGCCTGCAGATCACTTGAGGTCAGGAGTTTGAGACCAACCTGGCCAACATGGTGAAACCCCATCTTTACTAAAAATACAAAAATTAGCCGGGCATGGTGGCAGGCGCCTATAATCCCAGCTACTTGGGAGGCTGAGGCAGGAGAATAGCTTGAACCCAGGGGGCAGAGGTTGCAGTGAGCTGAGACCATACCATTGCACTCCAGCCTTGGCAACAAGAGCAAAACTCTATCTCAAAAAAAAAAAAAGTAAAATAAAAACCTACCAGGACTCCCACAGCATGAGAGAAAGTGCCCAACTCCTCACCACAGCCTACAGGCTCCACAGGATCTACCTCCTGCCCCGTTATCTTTCCAGCCTCATTTCCTATTCTCTCCCTGCACTCCAACTATACCCGCCTTCTTGCTGATCCTTGAACACACTAGGCAGGTCCTGCCCCAGGACTTTGGCACTTGCTGTTTCCCTCTTCCAGGCACACTCTTCCCCAGATCTCCTCCTCCAGATCTTAGTTCAAATGTCACCTTCTCAGGGAGGATGTCCTTGGAACCCCCACCCCTTCCCTGCTTCATCTTCTCCATGACACTTGGGCTCCGACATGTTATTTGTTTTTTGTCTCTCTCCCCCACTAGACTGTCCACTCAATGAGGATGAAGTATTTCTTTTTTGTTCCCTGTCATAGCCCAAGGTCTAGCACAGTACCTGTCACATAATAGGCACTCAATCAAAGTTGAATAAATGGATGAATGAATGAAGTTGAATGGAGACTAATTATTGAGGACTTAAAAATCAACGTTGGGTCAGGCACGGTGGCTTGCATCTGTAATCCCAGCACTTTGGGAGGCCAAAGTGGGTGGATCACCTGAGGTCGGGAGTTTGAGACCAGCCTGACCAACATGGAGAAACCCCGTCTCTACCAAAAATACAAAATTAGCCGGGTGTGGTGGCATGTGCCTGTAATCCCAGCTACTCGAGAGGCTGAGGCAGGAGAATCACTTGAATCCAGGAAGCGGAAGTTGTGGTGAGCTGAGATTGTGCCATTGCACTCCAGCCTGGGCAACAAGAACAAAACTCTGTCTCAAAAACAAAAAATCCATGTTAATGAGCTTGCAGATGTAACAGGGTGAGAAATGGGGAGATACGGATGTTATCAAAGTAAGAGAAAGTCATGGTAAATGAAATTTAGGGCAGGGTGCCATGGCTCACGCCTGTAATCCCAACACTTTGGGAGCCAGAGGCAGGCAGATCACCTGAGGTCAGGAGTTCAAGACCATCCTGGCCAACATGGAGAAACCCCACCTCTACTAAAAATACAAAAATTAGCTGGGCGTGGTGGCTTGTGCCTGTAACCCCTGCTACTCAGGAGGCTGAGGCATGGGAATGGCTTAAACCCGGGAAGTGGAGGTTGCAGTGAGCTGAGATCACCCCACTGCACTCCAGCCTGGGCAACAGAGCAAGACTCCATCTCCAAAATAAAAAAGAAAGAAAGAAAAATAAAAATAAATAAATTTAGTTCAAGGAAATATGTTCACAAATTTTAGTTTGACTTCAAGTGCATTGATTTTCACTTACCCTGCTGTTGCCTGTTTCTTGGGAATATCTTGCCTTTCCCGCCCTTTCCCATAGCTGCCTGTGGTTATCAAAGCAGGGACTGTGGGTCAAGGAGAAAACAGAGTTAGGTAGGACCGCATCCCAGGCTATGGTACCATAGGGACACCAAGTTCCGTACCTCTGGTATCCAAGTCACTTGCAGGACAGCCCTAAGGAGACTCTAGGATCTTTGAGCTGGGTAGATGATCCCTACCAGTGCCCTTTATAATGCTGAAAGCAGGATCATAACTATCTCCGAGATTCCAGAGCCTGGTGTATAATGGTCTCAAAAATTATTTTTGAATGAATTATTTGCTGAATGAGTAAGTGAATGATTTTTTTTAAGAGTTAGTTAGCCAGGAGCAGTGTCTCATGCCTGTAATCCAAGCACTTTGGGAGGCCAAAGCAGGAGGATTGCTAGAGCCCAGAAATTCGAGACCAGCCTGGGTAACATGGTGAAACCTCATCCTGCAAAAATTAGCCAGATGTGATGGTGTGCACCTGTAGTCTCAGCTACTTGGAAGGCTAAGAGGGGAGGATCACTTGACCCCAGGAGATCAAGGCGGCAGGGAGCCATGATCGCCCCACCTCGCTGCAGCCTGGGCAACAGAGCAAGATCTTGTCCCTACCCTACCCCCTAAAAAAAGGCCAGAAGCAGTGGCTCACTCCTGTAATCCCAGCACTTTGGGAAGCCAAGGCAGGAAGATCACCTGAGGTCAGGAGTTCAAGACCAGCCGGACCAACACGGAGAAACTCCTTCTCTACTAAAAATACAAACTTAGCCAGGCATGGTGGTGTATGCCTGTAATCCCAGCTACTTGAGAGGCTGAGACAGAATTGCTTGAACCCAGGAGGTGGAGATTGTGGCGAGCCAAGACTGCGCCATTGCACTTCAGCCTGGGCAACAAGAGCGAAACTCCATCTCAAAAAAAAGATGATATCTACGGAGAGAGATCCAAGATGGCCGATTAGCAACAGCTCAGGAATGTAGCTCCCAGTGAAAGCGCAGAGAACGAGTGGACGCCGCACTTTCCGACGAATTTTTGTTGCCCACAGACCGGAAGATTCCCGGCAGAGGAGTCACATGGG
>CAUYQU010102491.1:0-24342 GCA_963574635.1 Cheracebus regulus | reverse complement strand
CAAATTTTTAGAAGATAGAAATGGGTACAGAAAAGGCTGCTACTAAGGAGGAAGCCAAATTCTTATGGGACCTCAGCACAGCTCTGTCAGAGCTGTATATTCAGAATGTATATTCTGTGGATTTGGGGTGGAGAGTTCTGTGCATGTCTATTAGGTCTGCTTGGTCCAGAGCTGAGTTCAGGTCCTGAATATCCTTGTTAATTTTCTGTCTCGTTGATGTAATATCGACAGTGTGTTGTTAAAGTTTCCCACTATTATTGTGAGGGAGTCTAAGTCTCTTTGTAGGTCTCTAAGAACTTGCTTTATGAATCTGGGTGCGCCTGTATTGGATGCATATATATTTAGGATAGTTAGCTCTTCTTGTTGCATTGATCCCTTTACCATTATGTAATGACGTTGTCTTTTTAGATCTTTGTTGGTTTAAAGTCTATTTTATCAGAGACTAGGATTGCAACCCCTCCCTTTTTTTTTCTTTTTGCTTTCAATTTGTTTGGTAAATATTCTTCCATCCCTTTATTTTGAGCCTATGTGTGTCTTTGCATGTGAGATGGGTCTCCTGAATACAGCACACCAGTGGGTCTTGACTCTTTATCCAATTTGCCAGTCTGCATCTTTTAACTGGGGCATGTAAGTGACAGGTTGATGGGCACAGGAAACCACCATGGCATGTGCATACCTATGTAACAAACCTGCATGTTCTGCACATGTATCCCAGAACTTAATATAAGAACTGCAGGGGAAACCAATTAGTGCTGTTTAATGAAAAGTGACTTCCTTTTGCTTACTTTTTAGAAAAGCAAATTAAGTGTTGTAGTCATCGTCAATTTAAATTAAGAATAGGGAACAAAGACTAAGCTAAAAATTTAAACAAAGACCAAGCTAATAATTTTAAAAAAGTTATCTTCACACACACACACACACACACACACAGAAGAAAAGAAAGGAAAAAAATCCAGAGAATAAGCATTTGAGATGCTTGTGGGAATTAGGGCACTTTACTAAGGACAATGCTGTGTGTTTCAGGCTGTGTTAGCAGTATATACATACACCTCTAGGCATGGGCCACCTCATGTGTGTGGGTGTGTTTCTATCTGAAGTTCTCAGCAATAAATAGAGAATTTACTTGAACTCTAAGTTTTATCTTCTAATGCTGATGATATGTCCTATGCCATAATATAGCCAGGTTTGAAAAATATAAACTAAAGTTTTCTATCAACTTTTTAAATAAAGAACAGATGTTTCAGAGAGCTTATCTGAAGGCATTGAAGCCCCTGTGCCCCTTTAAACACTACCACTGTGTGAGGGTTGCGTAGTTTATGTAAAGTTAAAAACTAAAATGAAGTCACATTTCCCCTCCCCCTTGCTTTAGAGTGTACCAACAACTGTGTTTCAGAGTCACCTCTGAAATTTTATTTGAAAACTTTGTTTTGAATTGTTAATCAAGGGCAAATACCTCAGCAGCTGTCAGTCAGCAGGTGTATGCTGTGTGAATTTTTGTCTATGAATCTATTAGTAATGAGATTCTTGGAAGATGTATAAACACAAGGAAATGTATTGATTTTTAATCTTTTGGCATTGCCAGTGGCCTCAGGGCATCTTGTTAAAGGGCTCTGCATGTATTTTTTTTTTTTACACCACCAGAAGTAATAACCATTTTTGCACAAAGAACACTGAATTTCTTTTTTTACTAGCTCACAGTGCCAGAGACCAGCGTTCTCTTCATGAGAAACGCAGGTCACCTGTGCCCCACGCATCACCTGGGCAATGGTAGCTGTTCTCTCATTTGCTGGAAGGCTCAAGGTCATGGCTTCTGCCAGGAGGCTCTCCTTGGAAGGATGCCCTGGACTAGGGCTGTGCAGAGGCGCAAACGACAGTGGGTCCAGTCGTCTTCATCACAGGCCACGTGCCAGTGGCAGGAAAGCTTCTTTTCTACTGCAGGGAAAACCAGTTAGTGCTGTTTAATGAAAAGTGACTTCCTTTTGCTTACTTTTTAGAAAACCAATTAAGTGTTGTGGTCATGATCAATTTAAATTAAGAATAGGGAATAAATACCAAGCTAAAATTAATAAAACTTTACTTCTGTTATATAATATGACCAGATAAAAAGAAAAAGAGAAGTGTAATAAAGAGACAGGAAAGCAGATGTAAGTATGGCGAGGCCCACAGAGGAAGACACACTCGGGCAAATGGGCACACAGACCCTTCTCGGACACAGACACTCAGCACATGAGGTCAACAAAACACACGACAGCATGAGTTCCCCATTTTGTGTCTTCTGGGATACTGGCAATTGACACCTGAAAAAAATCAGGTTGCCTTTCACAGCTCTAGTGATCAAGCTCCTCTTGGGACCTGCTCCATCCTTTGAAAGATGGATTCATTGATTAGCAGAAGTTTCCCATTTGTGGCTTTGTGGTCTTGGGAGAGGAATCCCAGAAATATTACCTAGCTAGGAGACAGCAAATGCTGAGACATTGGTGAGGATGAAAACAGACTCAGAAGCTAATTTTACAGGAGAAAAGACTCAAATTATTACAGAACTACAAAATGAAGAGAAAAAATTCAGAGACATAGATATTCAAATTCAAGGGAGATACCTTTAGGAAAAGGTAAACTTTAACCCAGCATTAGGCTTAGCCGTATCTTCTAGAACACCCTACACCAATATGGCTCCTTTAGCTGCTACATGGAGTTTGGGTACCAAACCTTTAAGACTCTCTTGCTCAGAGCACATGGGGTCAAGACTGTCAGAAGGAGCCCGCCCACGCTTTGCAGGTTGAAGAGCTTTGTGCTAGAGGCTCCCTCACCTGGTACCTCCTACATGTTGCTTCTGGGGCTGGCCTAGATGTTGTTTTGGACACTCTCTCAGTAATGAGTTCCTCCTTTGCAGGCTTGAATTCTTCCCCTTCCATTCCTCTGACACATTGCGTTTCACTTTTATAGGCCCCTCCATGTCGCCCTGAAACTCTGTGGCCATCATCTTCACCTCCAGACAAAAACGCCCACCTTTCTTTCTCTGTAAGTGTGGGCTCCTGAGAACTAAATGCATGGTTTTAGAGTCAGAGAGCACTGGGCTTGGGTCCTGGTTCTGACATGTGTTAGCTCATGGCCTCTGGCTGACTGGATGTACTCATGGGTTTTCCATCTACCAAGCAAGATTATTCCTCCTCCCTGACAGGTGCTAAGAGAACGAAATGAGACACAATGCGTGGGCACCTGGCTCTGTGGCTGGGGGTAGGGTGCCCCATTCCTCAGTAAGCTCTCCCAGACCCTGCTTCTGATGTCTTGGGTGTTCCGGCTGCAAATATCACCCAGGAGACAGCAAAAGGATCCGCTAACCCATGCAGTCCTGGGGGCTGTCATCCAGGCAGAGTTGGTCTGCAAACAGAAGATGCATCTGCCTGCAGCGGCCGGTGGGGAGTGAAGGCCTTTCTCCAGCTCACTCCAGCGCCTCTTTGGCAAACTCTTGCCTGGAACCAAGTGAGGAAGGAGATTCTAGGAAGGAGGGGCCTGGCTTTTCCTTAGAAGTATAGGGAGTGGCAATGTCAGAAGGGAGAGAGTCCAGCCAGGACGGTGGAGCTGGTGAAACATCCCCGGTCCTGACTGGTGGAAACCTGCCTGAGAACGGCTTCCTCACTGTGTGTCCTTCCCACGCTCAGGGCTTTCGTAGGCGCTGAATGCAGTGCTGTGAGTGCAGCCCTGAGCACGTCGCGTGCAGGTGCACATACTATTTTGTGTGTGTGCACATACACACACACACAGTCCTGAGGGTCATACACACAACACTAACAGTGATCATCTCTAGAATGTAGGATTTTACTTTTATTTTTAATTTTAGATTCAGGGGGTACATGTGCCAGTTCGTTGCATGGATATATTGTGAAATGCTTCGGTTTGGGCTTTCTTGAACCCATCACCCAGATAGTGAGCATAGTAGTCAATAGGATTAATGCAGAATCAGAAAATCGAACCCACATGTTCTCATTTACTAGCGGGAGCTACACTGTGAGTGCGCATGGACATACAGATGGAAAGGACAGACAGTGGGACCCAGAAGAGGAAAAGAGGGACAGGGGCAAGGGCTGGCTTTTGAATATTTTTAATGTTTTTTTTTTCTTACTTCTCATCTGTATATTTTGAATTATTATTTTCTATCCAAATTAATATTGTGTTACTTGTTTAACCAAAATATAAAGGGAGACATTTTCCAAAAATTAGATCTATATCCCTTTTACATAGGAAATTTAAAATAGAAAACATTCCTTAGGACAGCACGATTCAACTATAAAGTATTAGCATAAAAATGTAATTAGCCATTGATCATACTCAGAAAAGTTAAAAAGGAAAATACTAAACTCCCTCAGAAGGAGAGGAAGGTGAGTCCACTTTTGCTAACTTACCGGCACACTATGGGAGTGGATGGTGTGATCATTTTGATGTGTGTTTCTTTATGTCAGAAGAAGGCAGAATTTGAGGTCCACAGGCATTAGCTTCTGTCATGCTGATTTGGGTAAAATTTCCAAACATCCCACTTAGAGCTGATAGAATTCTAACTCTTCTGGAGGTTTGAATTGAAATGGAAGTCTCCTGAGCTACCAGAACAAAAAAGAGATTTTTAAAAAATCAACAGAATCATGATCTTTTCATTATTTTCAATGTTTTTGTAGTACCCATTGACGATGGCTGGTGAGCAACTGTTGCAGACACACGTGTGCACGTTTGCACACACTTGCTTCTTTGGGTGTCTTTGAACTCTTTGCTTTTTTAGTTTAGTGTGTTCAGGATGAAATGAAGCCAGTAATCAGTAATTTGGTGGGTGGAGGAAAGGTTTGGAATTGGGGTAAGAAGTGGCAGCTTTTTGGAGCAATTCTAAGTCTGCTCGACTCGCAAGTTTCATATCTGAACAGTCAACAGCATTCTTAATAGAATGGGAAATAGAAATATAAAATCATAAAATAGAGACATAGAACTTATGACTTGGTTTCTCAAGAAGTGGATGGGTCTAAATTGTTTGGCAATGACACCATTCTGCCCAGCTGACGTGCAGGCCCAGGCCTGCTTGCTCATGTCACAGTCTGAATAGCTCTAGGCGTAGGAGGCGCGTGTGCGCTGTCTTTTTACCTCGCTGCTGAAAAAGTTATGGTTTCTCCTTGGTACACATTGTTATTTGGAAGTAAAGTCAAAACAAATTCTGTGTTATTTTTCTTTTTAAACAACAAAACACTAAGTGTTCACCTAGAAGTCAGATGATGTTATTAATTGTAATTGTGTGGCCTGGCTGAGTAATTCCTCATGAATCTTTAACCACAGAGCGTCTGCTGCTCCTGTGTGCAGAGAATGATGTATTTAGAGTCTTGAATCCTGTACATGGCTCTGAAGTTCAGAAAACTATATCCAGAAAAAAAGTTTCAAAAGTTTAAGGAAAACTGTGACGTTTCAGAGCTCCTTACTGAGCCTTCAATGGCTGGGATATGAAGATTATACATTCATTTTTCAAGCCCGTTTGTTCTGTCAGTTAATGTTCAGTAATAGAGGAACTGGGCTACCCTCCCCTTCTCTTGTCAATCTCCAATTTGAATAACAGAAAAAAGTACTCCTAAGAAGGAATAAAGCCATAACAATGCACTAGGAAGTAAGAAGATCTTCATAGGCAAGGCATCCATCGTGAGGAATTCCTGCAGGAGAGAAGGCACGGGGCTGAGGGGGCGGGGAAGGGAGGGCAAGGGAACTGCACGCCCAGAGCTTCCCAGGAGGGCCTCAGAGAAGTTTCACTTCGTGAATTAAATATGCAAATACTAGAAATAATTAGTTTCAAAGTACTTTACTTAGTGCAGTTACTCCTTAAGGTCTTTTCTTAAAACCTTTAGCTAAAGGCTGAGAACCGTTCTCTAAAGAAAGCAAACCCCACACCTAGAAAGGGCCCCGAGAACAGAAGGCAACGTCCAGTAACCCCAGTTCCCTGCAGAAGAAAAGGAAGAGAGGAGCATTGCTTTTTGAAAGAAACGCAGCTTTTTCTAGGGCAGAAATACGCCAGAGTGAACTGTATCTTAGGATGGCCAGTGGGGGCTGTTGCTATTCTGCAGGTTCCTCTGATCCACCTTCCGTGTGGCTTCCGGGATTCACGAGGTCCAGGGGCGTGGAGATCCACGGGGGTGCAGACCCACACCACCACCACCCAAGCACAGACCCCAGCAAGCAATGCTTCATCCAAAACTCTAGGAAAAGCAAGAGTCACCAGATATTTGCAAAAATGAAGAGCATGAAAGAGAGCAATCAACACCATGAAGCAACTAGCCGTTGAGAGCAGAACAGAAAGGAATTTAAAATGTTCTAATTAGTACTTAGCGAGCATTGAGAGGATAATTCCTTCATAAAACATGAATAAGTTGCTTTGAAAGACGAGCTGAGAACAAAAAAACGTTCTTATTAAATACGCTAAAATTAAACATTTCTGGATGCACGTAGTCACAGAATGGATGCGATGGACGAAGCAACTGTGAGCTGGAAAACAATGTTGAGACAATTTCAGCTCATAAAATAAAAGGGGATTAACAGATATGGTAAAGATTAGAAAAGTAGATTCAAGACTTTCAGAAATAAGAGTGAAGTTGGCTGGGTGCGGTGACTCACGCCTGTAATCCCAGCACTTTGGGAGGCTGAGGCGGGCGGATCACAAGGTCAGAAGTTCGAGACCAGCTTGGCCAACATGGTGAAACCCAATCCCTACTAAAAATACAAAAATTAGCCAGGAATGATGGCACACGCCTGTAGTCCCAGCTACCCGGGAGGCCGAGGCAGGAAAGTTGCTTAAATCCGCGAGGCGGAGGTTGCGGTGAGCCCAGATGGCACCACTGCCCTCCAGCCTGGGTCACAGAGCAAGACTCTATCTCAAAAAAAAAAAAAGAGTGAAGAGTAGATCAAAGAAATCACAGGCAAATCATGTCCTTGAGCTGCGAATGATTTACGTTTTGCTAAACAAGTTAATGGCCAAGCCGAATAATTTACGAATACAGAGCCATTCTCAGAAATGTAACATGTAATTTTAGAAGAGCGAAGATGGAGAGATAATCCCCAAAACTTGCAGAGCGGATAAAATGTAAACAAGCCCCAGGTTATATAAGAAGGGTCAAGGCAGACAGAAACACCAGACGCCCCGTCTGTGGGACGATGCAAAGGCTTCACGGCTGACTTCACCAATCAGCAGGCGTGTCCTCAGCGTGTTCGAGGAGCCACACGCTGTTCTGGATGAAGGTTCCTGCCTTCACGAAGCTTAGATTCTACTGTGAGAGGACCAGCAACAAACAAGATGGACAGGTGAACTACAGTGAACGTTAGATGCTGTTAAAGGCTTAAGAGAGAAAAATCAAGCACGTAAAGGAGAAACGAAACGCTGGGCAGGGAGGGAAGCAGCAGTGTGGGGAAGGTGTCCCGGCAAGGCCTCGCTCAGAAGCCAGCTCTGAATGAAGACTCGAAGGAAGGAAGGAGGCTGGAAGGAGGTCAACCTGCAGACGCCAGGACGTTCTTGGCAGAGACAGCAGCGAGCATGAAGTCCCTGAACCAGGGACTTTGTAATTCAAGTTTTGAGAAAAATGAACTTCAGCCTTGCAACGGTCTGAATGTTTGTGCCTCCCTGAAATTCCTATGTTGAAATCCTCATCTCTAAGGTGATGGCATTTGCAGGTGGGGCCTCTGAGGTGACTGCGTCAGAAGGGTGGAGCCCTCCTGAAGGGATTGAAGAGGCCCCAGAGAGCTCCCTCGCCCCTCCCACCGTGAGGACCCTGCAGGAAATGGCCTTCTGTGAAGCAGGACATAGCCCTCACCAGTGCCTTGATCTTGGACTTCCAGTCCCTGGAACTGTGAGAAAAAACTTTATGTTGTCTATAAGCCACTTGGCTTATGGATTTTGTTATAGCATCCAAAATGAACTAAGACAAACCTAGAATTCTATGCTATGCCAATATCCAACAAAGTGTTAGGGCAAAATAAAAACATTTTTAACACATGCCAGTTTTCCACCTACACATGCTATATGTAAAAACTTACACACAGATATTCTCGAGCAATATAAACATGAATCTGAGATAGAACATGACCTGAAATATAAGAAATAGAGACAGCTGAGTATGATTCAGAAGCAAAAATAAAAACAAATTTAAAATGAAATAAATGCGATAAGAACAAACTATTACAAGACCTCAGGATGAAATTACCAGTGTCTCAGATTATTCAGCATGCAAAAATGAAGAAACGTAATAAGATAACTAGAAGTGTGATGAAAGAGTAACTGTCAGTTTATGTGAGCTATCCACAGAAAATGCCAAAATCTATCTTAATTAATGAGACTCTTTTTTTTCAATGTTGAAGAGACAACTGTGGCTAATTTACATCAGGTTATAAAAGCCTATTTGTAGCAAATCCAAGTTGATTTCAACTTGGGTTGAAATGAGTTGCCAAGTGAAGGCTGGAGCTAGGAACAGCCATGGAAATTTTAATGGGATTGTAGCCTTAAAGGAGGAGATATGTGTCAGATCATGTACAGAGAGCATCTAAAGCAGGAATGATTTAGTGAGTGACCAAAATGTTTAATGCTTAATGGCATTCAATTGTCGGATGGGTGTGAAAATGCACGCTGGTTTGTATAAGCAGAGAGTTAGTTTACTGAGTCATTTCAGATGCATTATGGATCATTTTACAAATAAATCAAGCCATCAGTTGTTTTGATGGCAGAAATTTTGTGGCAACACCACTCATGACACTCTAGTTGTTGTGCTGCATTTACTACTGATTTTTTTCCAAAGATCCCATTTAGAACCATGTAAAAACATGCTGTCATAATGATTCCTGTCAACAGGAGAACACCACAGCAGTAGCAATGGCATTTTGATAGCATGTTGCCATTGATATGTCTTGGAAACGTTCATTCTGTAGAACTCCATAAGCATGACAGGTAATTGCATTACAATAACCGTAAGGGAATTCCACTCTTGCACCTTGGACAGATGATGTGTTGAAACATTGTCTAGGAAGGCAAAGAGTGTTTATTACTTTCTGTGTCCACCATATTTATGTCTTATGGTGTTTCAAGGAAAAGAAAGGCAGGATGTGAAAGACATTTCTTAGAATGGGTAGAGTTGGGCACAGAGAGAGAAGGATCCATGTTGACATCAGGGCTTTTGCATTTGATACATTGAGTGTATGATGACATTATTAGCCAAGATAGAGAATCCAAAACTTAGGGCAGATTTTCTAGTAGAGAAGTCCTATTTGGACCTACTAAGTTAGGCATGGTAGGAGTTCAGGGTGCATACATGACTAATAGACACTTGCAAGTTCTCTGTGAAGATCTGGGGAGAGCATTGGGTTAAAGATCAGGATTCAGTGCCACCATTCCAAGAAGGGTTGTTAAAATCATGGTGGATGGAATCAGCTGGAATCAGATGGAGAAATAAATGCCGCCAGACTGGGTGGGACTCAGCACTGCCTTCTAGAAACCATCAGGTTGGGCACTGGCAGAGACAGAAGGAAAGGAAGCATGAAAGACAGATTTTAGCGAGGGTGAGTGTGCGTGTGTGTCGGGTGCTGGCAGGGCCAGGCCAGAGTGGGCCAGTGAGTAGAAACCTGTGAACACAGGCTTTCGGATTCTCTAATAAGGGACCACTGGATTCCTTCCTGTGTCCCGTCAATGCTAAAATTCCCTGCATAAAGCTACTCTTAATCTTTAATGTAAAAAATACAGCAATAGTGGAATTAGATGTTTTTTCTCCCACAGTATCCAAGATCATAGACAAGTTGACCAACTCTTTGAAATTAAAGAAAACCCATGCTATTAGGTTGGTGCAAAAGTCATGTGGTTTTTGCCTTTAGTGTTGTTTGTTTGTTTTTTGAGATGGAGTTTCACTCTTGTTGCCCAGATTGGAGTGCAGTGGTGCGATCTTGGCTCACTGCAACCTCCACCTCCCAGATTCAAGCGACTCTCCTGCCCCAGCCTCCTGAGTAGCCGGGATTACAGGCATCCACAACCACATTCAGCTAATTTTTGTATTTTTAGTAGAGACAGGGTTTCACCATGTTGGCCAGGTTGGTCTCGAACTCCTGGCCTCAAGCAATCCACCCACCTTGGTCTCCCAAAGTGCTGGGATTAGAAGCGTGAGCCACTGTGCCCAGCCTGTTTTTGCCACTTTTCTAAAGGTAATAGTAAAACCTGCAATTACATTTGCACCAACCTTTCAGGCAGGAGAGGAGGACAAAGCAGAAATCGTATATTCAGGGGTGGGCAGGATAATTGCCCTCCAAGATGTCCACACCCAGATCCTTGGAGCCTCTAGATTTGTGCACCCACATGGCAAAGGCACTGTGCTGGTATGATGACAGTCACGACGCTGGGGCGAGGGGTCATTCTGGATGGTCCAGGAGGCCTACTGTTATCACATGACACCCTCACGCTGGGAAAACCAAGCTCAGAATGTGAGGGGCCCACGGCTGCTTTGAAGTTGGAGGGAGGGGTTGTGAGCCAAGGAGTGGGCTGCCTCCAGAAGCTGAAATGGGGCCATAGGGCCCTGAAAGAGCCAACCCTGATGACACCTCTGTCTTAGCCAGTGGGACTCACCTGAGCTTCTGACCTCCAGCACTGTAGCATCATAAATCTGTATCCTTAAACGGGTCACCAAGGGCGTGGTCACTTACTACAACAGTTGAGAAAACTCATCAGTGCTTTTTAAACATACAGTGTGGTGAAGTTTGTGATCTTAAAGTTTATGTGTAAATAGATATGTGCA
This sequence comes from Cheracebus regulus, assembly GCA_963574635.1. NCBI lineage: Eukaryota > Metazoa > Chordata > Mammalia > Primates > Pitheciidae > Cheracebus > Cheracebus regulus. The sequence goes on along the minus strand of CAUYQU010102491.1, from coordinate 13,567 downwards.
GGTATTTTATGTATTCTTAAACTTAGAATGGCCCTGTTTGGCTGGGTGTGGTGGCTCACACCTGTAATCCCAGCTCTTTGGGAGGTCAAGGCATGAGGATTACTTGAGGCCAGGAGTTTAAGACCAGCCTGGTCAACATAGTGAGACACTCTTCACAAACATTAAAAAGAAATGAATAAATAAAAGCAAAAGGGCCCTGTTTAAACCTACATGGCTCTCTGTATATATAATAAAAGTAAAGTCTCTTCTGGGGGCAGTGGCTCATGCCTGTAATCCCAGCACTTTGGGAGGTCAGGTGGGCGGATCACCTGAGGTTGGGAGTTTGAGACCAGCCTGACCAACATGGAGAAACTCTGTCTCTACTAAAAATACAAAATTAGCCGGGTGTGGTGGCACATGCCTATAATCCCAGCTACTTGGGAACCAGGGAGGCAGAGGTTGTGGTGAGCTAAGATCACACCATTGCACCCTAGCCTGGGCAACAAGAGCAAAACTCTGTGTCAAAAAAAAAAAAAAATACAGCCTCAGATCTGGGAAAAAGAGAAATCACTGTTTATAGGAGGAGTTTGTATCTTCAAACAAACTTAGCACTTTGCTCCCCAAAAGAGGAAAACAAAACCTGCCCTAATTTTGGGGCACCTGTGTCACAATGTGATCATGTGATGCTGAGAATATTCTGGTTCCTGGGCTAAAAATAAGCTGATGACACTGTGTTCTATTAATGAGTACACGATCTTATCAGAGGATTCCAAGCTTTGATCTAAAGTTCATCAGCTTAAAGTCTTTATAATTAGCTTTCCCTGGGAATGCTGGCCTTACCTCTTTAGTCTTTATTTTTGCTTCTAATTGAATGATCACTAAGCCCCTCTTACCATTGCACAGATGGATGCTGTTTTTCAAAAAGGAACATTTCTTCCTCTAAAGCCTTTCATGTAATAATTCTTGTTCCTGTTTTATTTATAGCATTAGTGATTCCCATTGCTGTCGGCACAGATCATGCCAGATTGTTTTCTTTACTGGGGTCAGATTGGTGCTCTCTTCTGACAGCTCCAACTTACAAATGGGTTGTGTCCCACAGCTCATGTTTAAGTCTGTTGTTTGGAATTTAGAACAGATTTTTCTAGACAAACAAGGTAATAAAAGTTGATTTGGTGTGCAGGCTGCTTTTTAATGCCCAGTTGAATGGCCCCATCCTAAGTGCTAGGATCTGGGGGTAGAGGCCGCTCAGTGCTGCAGAAGAGGAGCTCAACAGACCAAGAAACTCTCTGCCCTATTTCTGGGTCTGGAGCTGGTAGACAACATGCCAACCAGGAGAGGCCCACTTTCTTCTTCTCTGCAGCTCCCCCTTGCCAGCCAGCGCTCTGCTCCCACAGGCCCTCAGCCCCTCCAGCCGTGGTCAGCCCTTTCCTGTGAGGTGAGCCCCAGGCTACTCCAATGCTCATTTGCAGATGGCACCCTGAAACTGTCACCTTCAGAGCAGCGGCACCTTCTGGAGGAGTCCCCAGGAATGTTGCCTTCCCAGACGTGGTCCTCCTCTCTCCACACGTCAGGGAGTGTAATTGGTTGGAGCCCATGCCCCACTCCATGAGCAAGCACAGCACGTATTTCACAGGTGTAGCTTGTGCCAGATGCTGCCCTTTGTGCCGACACCTGTGAAGGGTCCTCTGAGTCTGTGCCACACCCTCACCTCATTGTGGGCTGGGATGCTTTACACCTGCTGACTCTGTCAGCCTGACCACTGCGGACTTGACCAAGGATGGACACCTGTCCCGAAGAAGCCATCAGCAGAGGGCTTGTTAGCAGGGAGGGCAGCCCTGCAGGGATGTTCCACACTTGGGCTGATCCTGTGTCCCGGTTCTCCTGGGATAACACAGTTCAGATGGATGCCTTTCACCCCTGAATGAATGATTAATAGTTCTCCTTTCATACTCACACTCCCCAGCTCTGGCAGTGAATTCCACGGTCACCCTACCTGCACTGCGTGGGGTGTGGCTGAGTCGTGAGTTCTGAATGGACAACACGGGGAGGGAGGCGGATTGTCGGCCCTTGGAAGGAGCAGTGGCAGCAAGGCTGGAAACTCCACAGACTCACACAGGTAAGAAACTCCAGAAAGAATCCCCAGACGTCCTCTTCTGAAGGGATGACCTCAAGGTGGATCAATCTGTTCATTGATTCAGCAAATATTTATGGAACCCATCACACATGGCAGACACTGCCAAGGTCAGAGGAGACTGCCATGCACAGCTCAGCGTGGTCTCGCCTTCCCGGAATGCGTGGCCTCTCGGCCAGGAGGGCAGCCACAGCCTGTGAATGTGACTGCGCTTTGTGGGAAGAGCAGGCGGCATAGAAGGTCCCTTCCACGAGACACCCACATTTCTGGTGTCAGAAAAGGCTTTGCAGGAAATGGCATCTGCCCTAAGGCCATAAAGGATAGTGATTGCCAACCAAATGGAAGGAGAGGCTGGAGTAGGGTGGGGCCAGAGTGAGGAAGGCAAACAAACGGGAAGACGGGGCGTGGCTGCCGAGTCACCAGAGATGCTCCCGACCCGCAGAACCCAAAGCCGGGTCCTAGACCGGCAGCATCGGCATCATAGGAACTTGCAGGGAGTGCACGTTCTCAAGCCTGAGTCCCGACCTCCTGAGTCAGAAACTCCGGCAGGGCCCCCATACCTGGTTTCACCAAGGCCCCAGGTGGTTCTGAGGCCTGCTCCGGTTGAGAGCAGCTGGACCTTCCCGGGACGCCTCCATGCAGAGGTCTCTGGGGCATCCCAGACACACTCCCCAGCTATGGGACTTCTCATATGTGACACTCATGGCCTCAGATTTGGCAGCCTCTGACTTTTCCAGCCTCTCTGAGGCATCCTCATGTCCAGACTAGGCCAGGTGGTGGCGAGCACTCGTCTTTACATGCACATCGCTGTAGCAGAGGGAGGGGAGGAGGAATGTGGCTCCATTGCATCCACGGGGCCGTCTTTTCCATGATGCCAACTTGTTGACATCTGTCTGCCGTCTGTGATTTTTTACTAAGAAAATGTAAGCCACAGAATGCAGCCTGGTGAGGGCAAAGGGCACAGATTCTGGAGTCAGTGGCCTGGCTTCAGCCTCACTTCACCATTTCCTCGTTGTGTAGCCAAGGGCAAGATATCCCACCTCCCACTGCCTCAGTTTCCTTATCCATACAGTGGAGGTAATCTTACCTACCATATGGGATCATTGTGAGTCATTCATGGGTAAATGAATGCAGAGCCCTTTAAACAGGGCCAAATGCAGAACATATATCTAGAGAAATTCCCTATTGTTTTGGGCTTGATGTCATCTTTCCATATTATACAGTCGTTGCTGCCTCTTTCCCCAGGAAAATCCTGGGGCCACATCCTTCTGCCTGCTTCCTCTGTGGGGCGCTCTTTCCCACTCCCATGCAAACGCCTAGAGTGCTTTTCTTTGACTTCTCTAATCAAGACATCCCAAATGGCCAAGACCGACCAGCAGTTATCATGACGGCCACCTGCTGAGCCAGTGCACTGTAGCTTGCCATGGTTCCAGCACGCTGGTTCGTAAGGGTGTCAGTGATTGTTTGTTAAGGCAAAACCTCACTGCTTTGCTGCCTTTTTAATCTAAAATTGGTGTCTATTGTCATTGTGGATTCCATTGCAGACTGAGGAGTGTGAGCTGGTGGTGGCTGGGTTTTGATGAGACTTAACTTGGTGATGTTTTGCCTCTGTGGAGGGCAGGAGAGTTGCTGAGATGTTCACAATCTGCTTTCTCCTCGAGGGCTCTCTATTCTCCCACTGGCTCACTGCGGCAAGCAGTGAATCGCTTCATTGCAATGGAATCTTACAAAATATTATTCCTAAAATGTATGTACTGAGACAGTTCTGAGGGAGTGCTGACAGGTGCTATCTACAAAAGACTTCTAAGGTCAAATAGCTTTAGGAACAGTGGAGTGAAAGATAGGTTTGCTTTCTTTTTTTCCCTTAGGGCTTCTCAGAAACTTTGTTTATAAATATGGTGGACATGATATGCGCTGCTTCCCCCAATTATTTGTTCTAAAACACTTTTGTGTGGGAGCATCTCAGGCTGTGGTATACTGCGGGCCACCCCCCCAGAAACATCACTTCTGCTGGTCCAGGCCCAGGAGCAGTGAGGTGTCTGTGTGGGGAGAGGCTGTCTGTCCCAGGCGTGGCCCTGACCCATCCTGGCAGGCTGGTTCGGAGGCTGTGTCTTTTACACCCGGTTACATCCTTGACTTCTGCTGAAGTCTTCTGTAGACCTGCGGGTTCCGAACTGTGGATGGGGAAAGGCAGTGCTGGAAGGGAATGGAGGGATTAGGGGATGAGAAATAGTCAGGGCTTGCTGGAGAGGTGAAGCTCTGAGAGGCTGCTGGCAGAAAGGCACGCACAGTCCTTTCACCATTGTTTTAGAAGAATTTTGGCAACAAAGAAAGCGGTCTCCACAGACCATGATCCGAACTAAAGGAATGAGGGGGAATGTGAACTCAAGGTGACGGAGACAGTCAGAGGGCTGCCACGAAGACACGAGCTTGCCTAAACACAGCCGTTGTTGGTCGAGTTTTAACACAAGTGCTCATGGCTTTATTAGTACTAAAACCTGTCAATTTCATGTAATTTTCCTATCATGACAAACATTTTTTTTTCATGCTGTGGGGAATTATGAAGAGTCTGTTTCATCCCCACCCCATCTGCCTTGGGTTTCAGATCAGTGGACACCATGAGGACACCCACACTGCTCTCGGAGTGCGTGGACGCTGAGCTTCATTGAGCTTATCCGTTTGGGCAGGGAGCTCATTAGCAGGTCTTTTTTTCTCATTTGTATCTCCCCAAGCAAACACAACATCAAATACGAAAGTGTCTACACCTTGTTTACATGATGAGAACTTCCAGGTTACCACTGCCAAATTGAAAAACATATTTTAATTTTTTCAAATCACTGGAGGAAACAAAAGACTCCACAAATCCTCCTTGAGTGTATAATTAAAATTATTTTATGAGATATTTTCTACATTTAAAGCGGATGTCATGCTAATGTTCTGCTGCTTCTGTGAGTGGCTCTCAGCCCGGGAGCAGGAGTGAGGTGGTAAGTGGATCATTTTGGAATCCCCTCTCCAGAGAATTTGTTTCTCCCTCAGGAGAAGATGGTGAGCATTTTAATGAGCTCCATGAGCTCCATGCGGTATGTATTCTCCAGGCTCTTCAATCTTTCAATAAAATGTTGCAAATCAGTCATTGCTGATGGGCACATCTAAACTAATGCTTTATATTTTTAATTGCCTAAAATACTTTATCATTGATTTCTTATAAGGAGTGAATCAGGTCATTGGTAGAGATAGTTTTCTTATGTTTTCTTTACTTTCAGCTCTTTTGGGGAATTGGAGTAGAAGAAATAAAGAAGTTCCAGGCCCAGGGAAGAAATTAACTAAGGAGCTAAGTCTGGAAGCAGTGGGTTGGCAGTTTGATTGAACTGTGACTACAAGCAGGAAATGCCAGAAAAAAACGACTCGAGAGAGATTGCTCTTCTTATATTCCTATGAAGAATCACAGTCACCATTTGAAATCTTATTTATTGAGACGTGCAATGCCACGGACTGGCTATCTTAGGAACAGGCTGTGAGCTCCAGTGGTAAGGAACTAGGTCCACCTCAGAGAAATCTACAAGACAACCTCCCAAATAGTCAATATGCTTTTTGCAGAGAAGAAAAATATACATCATCTTCAAACCTCCATTTGGATAAAAGGTTCACTCGCATCTGGCAAAATGAAAGAACTCTAATGACTGTATCATTTTTGAGAGGGAATAATAATGTAAAATAAATTGTCAGTAACCATGACAGGTATCTTCCTTCAGTAGTGCCTTCAATCGTGAAGTTGTAAATCAAAGTGTTACAAACATTCATAAATATTATAATACAGAATGTTAAAGGGGGCTTGCATTTGAGATGGAGTTTTACTCTGTCACCTAAGCTGGAGTGCAGTGCTGCAGTCTTAATCTCTGCTCACTGCAACCTCCACCTCCTGGGTTCAAGTGATTCTTGTGCCTCAGCCCTATGAGTAGCTGGGATTACAGGTGTGCACCACCATACCTGGCTATGTTTTTTCATTTTTTTGTTTTTTGTATTTTTGGTAGAGATGAGGTTTCACCATGTTGGCCAGGCTGGTCTCGAACACCTGGCCTCAAGTGATCCACCTGCCTCGGCTTCCCAAAGTGCTGGAGTTACAGACATGAACCACTGTGCCTGACCAGGAATATTATATGAATATTTATCTTTATATCTTAACTAATAGTAGTAGGTATCCCATTTAACGAGGCACTCTACTAAAAATATCATATTGAATGATCTCTTTCACCCTTAATGACTTTTCAAACCAAGACATTTCTTGAAATTCAGAGTTGTTAAAATATGTCAGTATGTTGATATCCTTTCAATATCTGTTTTATTGTTTTAATTTTTAAACATTTTAAGTTAGTTTCTTACTATAAAAGTAATGTATGTATGCTTATGGACAACGTTTCCAATGTTACTGGATGGCACACAGTGAAAAGTGACTTTCTTTCTGAATCCCTGCCTTGTCCCTACGAACTCACCACTCTGGACATTTTTTGGTGGACATCCTTCCAGAAGCGTTTGCTCAAATGCTATTCTACTTCTGCATTTTGCTCCCTGCCTTCATGGAATATTACTTAGACCATTTTCTATGTCAGCAAATATGTCTGTACCTTATCCTTTTAAAAGATGGCGTGCTGTTTGGGAGGACATTATAGAATAATTTTAACAGACATCTATATGTGAACACTTAGTTTCCTTCGGACTGTTTTTCCAGTTGCAGGGAATGCTGCAGGGAACACTGTACAACATATACCTGCAGCCTTGATCAAGTATTAGGTACGTTTCTGGAAGTGGAATCACTAGCGTAAGGGGGGCTTGCATTTTAAATCACGGCTACCGTGCAAATACCCTCTGGGGGCTGTGGCCAATTTCACTCAAGTGAAGGATGTTTGTTTATTCCTGGCCTTACTGAAAATCACCAAGCTCTTTATCTCATTTTTTATCTGGCAGGTAAAAACCTATGTCTTCTTTTTATTCAAATTTCCTTTATAATTATATGTTAAATGTTTACATATTTTAATGTCTGTGTTTTTAAATTTTCCTTTTTCTTGTGTAAGGTGATTTAAGTTTTTTTTCCTCATCAATTATGAGTAGTCTTTGTATAGTAAGGAAATTAGGCCTTGATATGTTTTCTATGTTGTAAATACTTGTAAATATTTTAAAATGGATTTCTAATTTGTTTATAGTATTTAAAAAGCATGCATTGATTTAATTTGTTTGATGTTTGCATAGTCATATATGCTAATCATGTTCTTCCTGACTTCTGGGAGATGATGTATTTTTAAAGCTAGTTTGATTCTGTTCTCCCACTCTTTTCTCTTGCTATGTCGGTCATTTTTTTTAATTGCAAGATGAAAAAAAACTTTGCTGATTTTTTCCTTCAATTCTTTATCCTACCGAGGATAATTTTAAGGGCTACCATAGCCCTGCCATATGCCGGAGGAGTGCAGTGAACTAGCTTTGCGTGTGCTGAGGGCAGATGACCCTGTTGAGATGCTCACATGCATATCTGATCGCAGCCCAGGGAGGTGGTGGCACAGCCAGGCCGCAGGCGGAGACAGCCCAGGGCCCCTCGAGGGTCCCGCATTTCACCGTGGCTTTGATGTCTGCAGGTCACATATAATTTAACGTTTTCTGCATTCTTTCCGGGTGAGCATTACACTGTATCAACTTGAAACATAATTCGGTGAGTGAAGGAGCCTCCGTCTGGGCATCCTGTGTTCTGGCCTCTGTCCTGGCACGCGCAGGGCCTGCTGATGTTTGCTGGGCATGCGGCAGCTCCAGGGCGTGACTGCATCTTTTTGGTTAGCTGGTTTCCTGTCCCTGACGGTGGCTGAAAACCCCTCCCTCCCTGACTTTTTACAGAAGCTCAGAAACGAGTTTATTTTGTGACTGCATCCAGACCTTGAGTTCTTTGGCTCTTGTGTGAGTGGAGGGGACACCAGGCCAGCCGGGGATTCTTCTCAGGCCGGGCTCACAGGCTGGGGCTGGGCACGCGGGGCAGCCACGGGAAAGGAATGTGGACACCAGCTCCCTGCCTGCCATCTGCAGGAAGGTGAGGTGGGAACGGAGTGACATCCGGGCATGCTCAGGTGAGGTCTTCGTCTTTCTTTGCTTGCACAGTGGGACTTACTGCCCTAACATGTGTTACATGACCAGAAAATGGCAGAGGAGCCCCTCCTTGGGTGATGATTTTAATATTACCATGACAAAGGCGTGAGGGTCAGGCTGCATTCCCTCTGGTCTTCAGGCAGCTGGACCTGCTCAGGTCCTTATAGGGATCGCCACAGTCCTGTGTCAGCGACCTCAAAAGGCATCACTCAAAGAGATAGACAGGTTCTTCCTTGTATGGTCAGGAATTCAGCCTGGTCAGCAGACCTAGGAGCCCTACCTTCCTGCTCTGTGACCCAGTGCGCTTTTGGAGGGGTGCAAGCAGGGGAGGGAACGTGCCTGGATGTATGAGGCCCATCGGGACCTGGGTTGCTCTGTGACATGTCTGCAGGATCCAGTCTCTTTCCTATCCTGCCTCAATTTGACAGAAAACCAAGACACCTAAGAAATGTAGGGTGAAGTGTTGTTATGGAAAAAATGAGGGATCACAGTCCATGAACATGGCTTTGGGGACAATAAGGGGTTTAAAAATATCAGACAAAGAAAAACATCTCATCCATTTGAAAAGTGACAGTGGAATCTGGTTTTAATTTGCGTTTCTTTGATGACTGACCAAGAGCAAATCTTTGGCTTCTTTCAATTGCTTCCTTCCTTCCTTCCTTTTGTTCTTTCTTTTACTTTGAAACAGGGTCTTGCTGCATTGCCCAGGCTGGAGTGCAGTGGTGTGATTATGGCTCACTGCAGCCTTGACCTCCTGTGCTCAAGAGATCCTCCCACCTTAGCCTCCCCAGTCGCTGGGACTGCAGGCATATACCACCATGCCCAGCTACTTGAAATTGTTTTTCTGTAGAGCCAGGGTTTCCCTATGTTGCCCACACTGGTCTTGAACTCCTAGCCTCAAGCAGTCCTTCTACCTCAGCCTACCAAACCAATGTGCTGGGATTACAGGCATGAGCACTGCGCCTGACCAAGGGTAAATATTTCCTGAATGTTAATTCCTTCTGTGTTTTTTGCCATAAAACTTAAAACCAATCCCTTTAAAACTTGTTTATATGGACACTTCCATAAGCAATTCTTTTCCTCTGTTTAATCAAGCATGAATCTAGGTGTTGCTGTGAAGGTGTTCTGCAGAGGCACTCAGTAGCTGCAATCAGTTAACCTGAAGGAAAGGAGATTATGCTCTGTAACTGGGTGGGTCTCACCCAGCCAGCCATAGGCCTTACTAATAAAGATGGCGCTTTCCATAGAGGAAGACGTTGCACCTCAACACTGCACACTGTGTTCCTGCCTGAGTTTCCAGCTGCTGACCTGCACCATTGATTTTGGATTCTCCCACCCCACAATCACATGAGCAAATTTCTTAAAATTGTCCTCTGTCATCTCCTATTGCTTCTGTCTTTCTGGAGAACCCTGACTAATACAATTACAGACAAGCTGCATGGAGCCCTGTATCTGAGCTTGGGATGAGGGCTTTGGAATGTCCTTCAGTGTAGACACTAAAACACGTCTGCTATTTCTTGCTCATATCATCATTATCAACCAGCAGATCACCTTGCTCAGAAGAATAGCTCTCCCACTATTTTACAACTCAGAGAACAAAGAGCTGCCAGTATCTTAACCCCTACCAAATCTAAAGTAAAGGCGCCATTGGACAAGAAAAATGGCCTAAGTAGAGAGGAAGAGCAAGTCCAATAGTTCACAATGCTAACAAATTCCTCCTGAGCCAGATCCCAGTGATCCAGGGTCGAGATTTCCAGCCGAGTCCCAGCAAGCAGGGAAGTTTGCATGAGCCCCTTCACTACATTGCTGCCAGACAAATGGCACCTCACACTGTGGGCAGTGCCCACACTGGCTGAGTGTCAGGAGGAGGGACAGGAGCACAGGTTTCTCCTTCTCTATTCTTTGTGCAGAGACGAACATCCATGCTGCCATGGGCGGGCACCTGGAAAGCCCTGTGCTGGTGAGACTGTGATTTCCTCGCTGTGCCACGGTTTTCATCTACAGACTGCCCTGGCCAAACAGAGCCTTGAAGACATTTGTTGTCTGCTGACTGTGGGTGGGCATCATGCTGGCGCTGCAGAGGGCACCACACGAGGAAGGCACAGAGAGCTCACAGGCAGTGTTTATCTTGGTAGAAACATGAGCACAGGGTGATGCTGTTTTAGTTGTTTCATTTTTCCAAGGATTTGTGAGGAACCCAAGTAGGTGCATTTGTTCAGAATGCGGGCAGAGGGGGATTCGACAGTCACTGTGAGACCAGGTAGAACGGGACAGGGTTGTGAAATAGAATGATGACAGTGGAGTCAAATGGAAGGAACTGGATCTATTGATGAGGCTCTTGTGGCCTCACGTTTTCTTCGGCTGCCTTGCCTACATACTTTATCATAAATTAAAATTAAGGTGATAAAGGCAATCAAGCAAGTCACAAGGGCAGATCTTGTTATAGTTCATTATCTGCTTCACTTCTGAGCTTCCTGAAAGCCTGAAAAAAAGGAAGAAAAGGAAAACACAGTAAGTTACCAAGCTTTTGTTTCCAGAAAGTAAGAATACTAATTAAAAGCCATTTATGGGGACACAATGGAGTAGTGGTGTCGAAATATCCCTCTGCACATCAACAGCTAGAAACCCTAACAGACTAGAAACCCCAAAACACCTGTTTTCAGACATGGAGGACCGCCGCCAAGGGTGGGATTCCTGGGGGGTGTGTGGGGTGTGCTGTGGGGTCACTGAGGGGCTCTCTCTGGGCTGTGGCATGGGCCAGTGGAGCCCACGCATAGCACGGTGCCCTTGTGGGGTTGGGGACAGAGGCTAGAGGTTGGAGTGTGTGAGGAGGTCGCAAGGTTTGCAGTAGGTGTTTGACAAGACCTGAAGAAATCTGCAGGGAGGTCCCCTTGAGCATTGTGGAGAACAAGGAACACTCTGAGCAGAATGGAGCATCCAGAGTAGTCTACATGGAAGGATGGGGAGACTGCACTGCCCACCTGCATTCAACAGAGACAGCGGCACGTGCCATGCACAGGTCTCGCTCAGCTGCCAGGCAGGGCTATTCGGGGGCTTCTCCAGCTAAACTTACACATAAGCCTGGGAAGGTAGGCCAGTCCCGCCAATAAACTCACTGCCCACCAACCAAGACTCAGCAGACCTTACCGGAAACCATGGAGTCCAGCATTTCAGCAGGATGGTGTCTATAACGTTAAACACACAGTTAAAACAATCGCTAGAGGTGAGAAGAAGCAGGGAGATGTACGCAATAACCAGGAGAGGAAGAGGTCCATGGAGACCCACCTGGATGTGGTGGGAACATCAGAATGAGCAGACAAGGACTTAAAGCAGCTGAGATTTCAAAGACTGGAAGCAAAAGAGAAACAAAATGGCCAACGGCTGGGGATTTTAACAAAAAATTCCAAACTATTAAAAAGAATATAACAAAAATTCTAAAGCTGAGAAATACAATGTGGGAAATAAAAAATGTACTTGACTGGCTTACAACAGCTTGGGTATGGCACATGTACTAGAAAGACACATTTACACATGTGTTTATTGCAGCACTATTTATAATAGTGGATTTGAAGAAAAGAATAGTGCCATTGAATGCAGGGCAATAGAAATTATCCAAATAAAGAACAGTGAAAAACTGACAATAATTCTAGATGTACGTGTACCTGATAGCAGAGCTTCAAAATACGTGAAGAAAATAACATTACTTGTGGAGAAATAGACAAAGTCCACAAAGACAGTTCCAGGACTTCAACATCTCTTTCAGTGATTGGTGGAACCAGCAGACCAAAATGTGGTAAGAATAAGGCATATTTGAACATTGTGGGGGAAAGGAAGTAAGTTATTTTGGGAAAACCATACTGGAACTGGATATCCATGTGGAAAAAAGGGAACCTCACCTTCCACTTCCTACTCAGTGGGTTGACTTGTGTCCTCCAAAGGTTCACATCCACCTGGGACTTCAGAGAGGAACTACTTGGAATTATAGTCTTTGCAGATGTAACTGAAGATCTTAAGATGACTCATCCTGAATTTAGAATGAATCCTAAATCTGGTGACCGATGTCCTTATGAGAGAAAGAAGAGGAGGACTTCAGAGACACATGCAGGAAGAAACTCACTAAAATGGCTAATTTTAAAAATTATTATTATACTTTAAGTTCTGGGATACATGTGCAGAACATGCAGGTTTGTTACACAGGCATGCACTTGCCATGGTGGTTTGCTGCACCCATCAACCTGTCATCTACATTGGGTATTTCTCCTAATGCTATCCCTCCCCTAGCCTCCCACCCAACAACAGGCCCCAGTGTGGGATATTCCCCTCCCTATGACCATGTGTTCTCATTGTTCAGCTCCCACTTATAAGTGAGAACATGCAGTGTTTGGTTTTCTGTTCTTGTGTCAGTTTGCTGAGAATGATAGTTTCCAGCTTCATTCATATCCTTGCAAAGGACATGAACTCATCCTTTTTTATGGCTACATAGTATTCCATGATGTATATATGCCACATTTTCTTTATCCAGTCTATCAATAATGAGCATTTGAGTTGGTTCCAAGTCTTTGCATTTATGAATAGTGCTGCAATAAACATAGGCATGCATGTGTCTTTATAGTAGAATGATTTATAATCCTTTGCATGTATGCCCAGTAATGGGATTATTGGGTCAAATGGAATTTCTAGTTCTAGATCCTTGAGGAATCACCACACTGTCTTCCACAATGGTTGAACTAATTTACACTCCCACCAATAGTGTAAAGGCATTCCTATTTCTCCACATCCTCCCTAGCATCTGTTGTTTCCTGACTTTTTAATGATCACCATTCTAACTGCTGTGAGATGGTATTTCATTGTGGTTTTGATTTGCATTTCTCTAATGACCAGTGATGAGCTTTTTTCCATATGTTTATTGGTCACATAAATGTCTTCTTTTGAGAAATGTCTATTCATATCATTCACCCACTTTTTGATGCGGTTGGTTTTTTTTTTCTTCTTGTAAATTTGTTTAAGTTCTTTGTAGATTCTGGATATTAGCCCTTTGTCAGATGGATAGATTGCAAAAATTTTCTCTCATTCTGTAGGCTGCCTGTTCATTCTGATGATAGTTTCCTTTGCTGTGCAGAAGCTCTTTAGTTTAACTAGACCCCTGTTGCTCAATTTTGGCTTTTGTTGCCATTGCTTTTGGTGTTTTAGTCATGAAGTCTTTGCCCATGCCTATGTCCTGACTGGTTCTGAGAATGGCTAATTTTTTAAAAACCTGAAAACAATGACTATTGGTGAGGCTAGGTTGCCACAGGAGCTCTGGTTTGCAGCCTACCTCTGACTGGACTGTATTCC
>CAUYQU010102490.1:0-20625 GCA_963574635.1 Cheracebus regulus | reverse complement strand
GCCCCCCCCCCCCCCCGCCCCCCGCCCCCCTGAGCCCCACCCCCCCCAGCTCCTCCAGGCCCCCCGCTCCTCCACCCCCCCAGCTCCGGCCGGCCCCCCGCTCCTCCACCCCCCCAGCTCCTCCAGGCCCCCAGCTCCTCCATCGCCCCAGCTCCTCCAGGCCCCCAGCTCTTCCAACCCCCCAGCTCCTCCAACTCCCCAGCTCCTCCAGGCCCCCAGCTCCACCAGCCCTCGCTGGCCTGAGTCTTCCCACTGCCGACGGGCCCATCTGTGGCAGGGAGGGTCTGCATCCTGGGATGCAGGTTGGTGAAGTGAGGCATTGCTCCTGGGCCGTGAGGGCGGCCGTGTCCCTGCCTCTCCCTGCCTGGTGCCCGAGCAGCCTCGTCCATCTCCTGAGGCCTCTGCAGGGAATGGAGAGGGGCTCCTTGTGGAGTGCGAACCTGATTTTTTCCCCGAGTGATGTCTCGGCTCTAAATAACATCTCCAGGATTAATGCTGCCGGCAGCCAGCATCACCAGGTGATTGGAAAAAGGGTTTTATGGCCCCGTGGGTGAAATTGAACTTGCATCCGAGGTGTATTTCCAAGATGGGATTTTCCTCCCTGGCAGAGGTGGCACATTTCACGCTAATTATAATGGCAGCTCCTTGACAGTCATCACCCACAGTGGGGGGGACACCCGTCTGGGGCACAGAGGCAGGTGTCCCTGGGGTTACTCCAGGTCACCTAATCTCAGCAGACCTGAGGGGCTGGTTCTAGTAGATGTGCCCTCACCCAGTTGGGGGCCAGGCAAGGGGAAGAGGGAGCCCCCAGAGTATGAACAAGCCCCAGCTGGGCCACACTAGGGAGGAGGCAGGAAGGAGACCCAAGGCTGAGGGTAGGACCCAGCTAGTGCCTGCCCTGGGACCCACAGGCCCCTCGCTGAGCAGACTCCAGGGAGGGGCCTGGCCCATCTTGTTACAAGGGTCTTTATAGGGGTGGGCATTGTGTCGTGGGCAGGAGAAGGCTAGGGCAAGTCTCAGGGACTTAATGCCATGGGCATCCTCCTTGGGCCCCTTCTGTCTCAGCAGCAACCCACGCTTCTGCTTGACTGAGCTGGAACAGAGGAAGCAGGCAGGGTGGGAGGCGGGGCAGAGGGGACACAGCCACCTCCACCTGGGCAGGAGCACAGCCTCCTCACATCCCTAGAGCGAGGGGCCACCCAGGGGAGGCACCTGACCATCCTCCCCTGTAGACCCCCTCCAGTGGGGTTGGGGTGGGCACTCAGCCACAGGGGCCTGAGAGCCTGCAGTGTGCAGAGCCTGCTCCCATGAGGTGTGACAGCCTGCTGCACTGGTCTCCTGCCCCGAGACTCCGCGTGCTCTTCTGTGAAGGGGGAGACGTGGTGCCCGCTGCACAGCAGGCCACAAGGCAGAGCAACAGGACATGGTGAGGGGCCGTAAGGTGCTGCCTGGTGAGAGCTGTGGGCGGGCCTCGAGGGGTAGACTGACCGTGTCCTCTTTCTGAGAATAGTGGGAAGCAAGCCGTGAGCTTGGGCCCATAGTGATGGTCTTAGGCTGCTGTGGTCACATAATGCCACCTCCCAGTGCCTGCTGCACCCCCACCCCAGGCTCCCCAGCCCCAGTCAGCCATCCATGTGGCCCATCCTGTCCTCTCCAGGCCTTCTGTGTGCACCCAGTGGAGTGTTACCTGTGGCTCCCTGAGGCTGCTGGTCACAGGGCAGAAGCTGGGGCTGTTAAGGACATTGGAGATGGCCGTGAGGCTGCGCGGGGGCCCTGTGGGAACACCACGGCCTACGATCTGCAGCTGGGGCTGACCTAGCATAGCAGACACAGCAGACCACTGGTGCCACCTCTCACATGTCAGATGCTTTGCAGCCTCCCACTGCAATCCTCCCAGCAGGCCTTGGTGCCAGGGCGGGCCCCATCCTGAGGACCATTGAGGACCAGCACCGGCCACAGGGCTTGATAGCGTGGCCACCTCGGGGCCCGGTGGGAGCAGCTGGAGGGAGGGTTCAGTCACCCAGGTCTGCCCAGAGCCCCACTCAGGGCCCAGGATGAACTGACGGGGGCAGCCTGCAGGTGGTCTCGCTAGAGTGGAGCTCCCCACAACAGGGTGGGCCCCAGGCAGCCTCACCCCGAGCAGGGAGGGACTGTGTGGAGGTGCAGGAAACCTCTCCCATGTCCAGAAATTATTAACAATTAAACATTTTAAATGTTGGTGACATCCCCGGTGGCCAGATAAGAGCAGATAATAATGACTCAACGATTAATATAACAGCAGATAATAATAACTCAATGATTAATAACTGCACTTAATAGTTATCAAAGTAATTGTGATAAAGAGAAATGTTAAATGAAAACCCATCAGAGTTGCTGTGCCCTGTGCAGCGAGGGTGCCTTGGTGCTGGGGGTGGCCACGTCAACTGGGCTGAGACCACTGTGTCCTGGTGTCACGTGTAGGGGTTTATCACCCACACTTGGAGTGTGAGGAGCCCCCCCAACACACATGGGGTGAGGGCTCTGCATGCATGTGCAAAGGCAGGGGTCTCTCCCAGTACTGCGCCTCATGGGTAGAGTCTGTGTCTCTTCCTGTACCACTGGGATTGTGGATGGTCGTGGGGGTGGCTTAGGAGTCTGCCTTGTGCCTGCAGGTGTTCTTAGTATCTGGGCTAGTGGATGGGGGTATCCTCTGCTCCGTGGGCTAGTCTCTGGTTCTTCTATTGCCCCAGCCCCTCCGGGCCTTGAGTGAACCCCCTCCACCATCAACTTGACCTGCCATGTTCCTGGAATCCAGCCCAGGGCTACTCCATTCACCAATTCTCACTGAAGTGTGAGTGGTTGCTTGGTGCTCCCTAATCCTTGCTGCCACATGTGTTTCTTGGTGTGAAACCTTCAGCTGCAGGGGGATCAAGAGTGCGATCCCAGGCAGGGCAGACCTGCTCCCTCCACCCTCAGGCTACTGACTCTGTAGCCCTGGGCAGTGGCTGGGAGCTGCCAGGAGCCCGGCGAGGGCAGGACCCAGGGACCTGCTGCTCCTCACATAAGCCAGTTTCTTTGATCCTGGTTCCCTGTCCTGTCTGGCCTGCCTCCCAGCTGACACCACCATGTGGTTCCCTTACCTCATCCTCTGAGCAGGACCAGCCTGGGTTGTCACAGCTTCTAGACCCCTCAAAGCCACCTGGTCCCCTATCAGGCTGAGACTGTCCAGACATAGCCTGCCATGAGACCCTGAGTGAACCCGTTGGCCTGGACACCAAGGATAAGGGACCCTGAGACTTTGCATCCCAGGGATGCTGGGTGCTCACCCACATAGTCCTAGAGGGGAGAAGGGGAGAGAAAGTCGGAAGGGCTCATGACCACCTGGGATCCTGGTGGGGCCAGGCACAGTGGCCATTCCTACAATCCTAGCACTTTGGGAGGCTGAGATGGGAGGACTGCTTGAGACCAGGAGCTGGAAGCCAGCCTGGGCAACATAGAAGACCCTGTCTCTATGAAAAATAAAGCAGCTAGGCATGGTGGCAAATGCTCGTAGTCCCAGCTACTCAGGAGGTGAGCCCAGGAGTTGGAGGCTGCAGTGTCATGATCGTGCCACTGTACTCCAGTCTAGGTGACAAATCGAGAGCCAGTCTCAAAAAAAAAAAAAAAAGAAAAGAAAAAAGAAAGAAGGGCTCCCGGATCACCCTGGGGCCATGTGGGGATGGGAGGGCTCCAGAGGCCACCGCTCTGTTCTAACCACAGTGGAAATGATGGCTTCGGGCAGGATCACCGGTGGCGCAGAAATCGCCGGGTGACAGGCTGATGCAGACGGCCTGCGGCTGAGCTCAGCTTCCCCACAAGGTCCTGATTCCAGAGAGAAGCAGGCGTCCTCCCGGCGGAGACCCTTGGAGCTCAGCCCATGCAGGAGGAACACGTAGTGCCCCTGCGGCGGCTGCCATTCCCCAAGTCACCAGGAAATGCAGAAACGCCGAGGCCCGGGGGATGTTGGCGGCCACTGCTTCCCTTGTTCAGACGTCCCCATCCCACAGTGATGGCCAAGATGGCAGTGACCATGGGGCAGGTGAGAGCCCAGTGGGCTGTGGGCTGGACAGGTGTGGTCCCAGCCTCAGTTTCCCGAGCCTGGCAGGGCCCGGGAAGGGCGGATGTGGCGCTTGGGCTGCTCTTGCCCTTTAAGTTTCAAGGCACAAGATTTTAAAAGGAGGCATCTGAAGACATGAAGGCCGAGGGTGGCAGCCTCCTGGAGCGGGCCAGTGGGGGCCTTCCCAACACGCACACAGATGGGCTCTGCGGGTGTGGTCCCAGCCTCAGGTGCCCGTCTCCCACTTCAGGGAGCTCTGCCTCCCTAGTGGCCTCTGTTTCAAGGTCATTTCTGGATGGGCAAACTGAGGCCCTGATGGCCGGGGCTGTCCGAAGTCCTGAAGGCCAGTGCTGGAGTCCCTGGGCGCTTAGCTCCTGCAGCCCCCACTGGCCCTCAGGTCCAGAACCTCTCACCCTCCAGCCTGGGGGCACTGTCCTCATTAGCTGTGCCCAGCTCTGTGTTTTGGGGTCGGGCTCTGGGGCTGTTGTCCTCTGGGCCCGGGTGCTCAGTGAGGCTCCTCCAGTGGGACCTGCCACCTGCCTTGTGTGTCTGCAAATGTCCTTCCATGTGAGCATCGGCGCCGTGCCCTGACCCCTGGGTGCTGCCACGGGGTAGGTGCCCTGCCCTCCTACCCCGTCACCACTCCCCACCAGCCCAGCTGAGCTGCTGCCCCGAGCCCACCACTTCCCTATGCCCCACCTGGGTCCTGGTGCCTGGCATCAGCCTGGAAGGGGCTGATGATCTTGTGGGGGCATCCTGAGACAACTGTGGGGCCTGAGACAGGGATGGAAGTGCAGGCCTCCAGGGAGGGTGGGAGGGCTGGTTTCAGTCCCTGGGGAGTGGCTGTTCCCAGACCCTACGTGCCTCCCCCATGAGAGGATCTGTGGGCCAGGAGGGCACTGCCCATATCCACCCCAAAGCCAGTGCAGAGGCTCTGTAGGATGAGGGAGTTCATGCTCTCGGAGGCACTGGGCTCAGCCAGTGTCTGGAGTAGAGCTGGGGTCCTCAGGACCAAAGCATCCAAAGTCTTTAAGCCCCTGTCTAGGGCTTAGATGAGTTGGGATGCATGCTGCCCCAGTACCCAGGCTCCCCCAATGCACCTGCCACCTGGCCGTCCCTCCCCAGGGCTCAGCGCCCGCCATGGATCCCTAGGGATTCGGATGATTGAGCAGCCTGCCTCACTGGGCCTCCCCCTTAATAATGCATTCCTACTAATGACCTTCTCTGCTGTGTGTCGTTAAACACATCCTCTCGCTGGTGAGTGGTGGAGCAGCTGGCAGTGGCTGAGGAGGCCTGGGCCCCCAAGAGAGGGGGACTCTGGGAGGCTGGGGGTAGGAGGGGCAGGGCTGGTGCACCACCTGGGAACAGGTACGGGGGCTCTAGCTCTGGGCAGCATCATGAGATGCTTGGGGGGTGGGGAATGGCAGGGCAGAAAACAGCCTACAGGGGCCAGGCCGGGGGCTGCCCTCCTCATCCTGTGGCCGGTGGGCTGTGGGCATGGGAGTGAGGGCAGGGCAGTGCTAGCAGCCCACAGACCTGGGGAGCAGTGCCCAGGGATGGTTACAGGACAAGATTTAAGCAAAACCAGGCTCAAAGGCAGGCGTGGGGTGATCCCTCCTGGAGGTGACAGAAGGGAACAATGTGGCAACGTCCTGGAAATCATGGTCGGAGGGCCCAGCTGGGGAGTGTGGCCTGGAAGAGCCACCGCCCGCATGCCTGCCAGCCAGGGTCTTTCTCTGGCCCCTTCCCCTCCTCAGGGCCCCACCTGTCACCCCTGCCCGTGGGTTTCTCCCCCATGGGCAGAACATCAGACTCAGCCTGGGTGAGGACACGGTTGGTCCTGGGGTCAGGTAGGGGGAGTCCCAGGCCAGTGCCCAAGGTCATTGGGGCAGCCCTGCCCACCCTCATCTGGTGGAACAGGCTCCAGTCCCCTGACGCCTCTGTAGCCAGCAGACAGGAGTCCTCCGTCAGGCCTGGTCACAAAACTTCTCAGACTTAATTAAAATCAATCTCCAATTACTCAAATGCCATTGATTTGGGTGTCGACTGGTGGGGAAAATATGATCACCACTATGAGAAACGTCCATAGGAAGGCACTGAGTGTCTGGGCACAGGGTCGGTCTGGACCCAGCACAGTCACGGAGCCCCCTGCTCTGGGCCCGGCCACGGGACCCTCACCCAGAACTCTTGTCCAGGCCCTTCCGGAAGGGTCTGCCACTTGCTGCCTGGGTGTCCCCAAATTCTCACCCCCTGGCTGAATCCAGGGGCTTCACAGAACCGGGATCCAGCCGTGCCAATGGGAGGCTCAAGGGTGCATGTCTCCTTGGAGACCGGCCCCCAGTGAGTGAGTGCAAGAGGGAAGGACCCTTCAGTCAGTGCTGTGCCCTTCACGTACATGGGCATCAAAGCTTGGACACACCCCGAGGTCCCTTGGGCAGCAGATGTCAGCACCTGTTTGGAGGCGGCTGAGGGCGGATGTCGTCGTCCAGCCTCAGTAGAGAAGCAAGGACGGAGAGCAGAATTTCAAGGGGGAAGGAGGTGATGCTGTTGGGGGCTGGGGAGCAGCGCCTTTGACCAGAGCACCTGCTGGCCTTGCAGCCTGGTGCCTGGTCTGGGGCCGAGGTGTCGCAGGTGTGAGGGCCCATGTGCAGGCCCAGGGCAGCGGAGAAGTGGAGGCAGCTAATGCAGGGGACGGTGACTGGGGGTCGTAATCTAGTTTTCTGTTTTTCCTTGGAAAAAGAAACACAAAGTCCCCAACTCACCTGCCCTTAAAATAAAAAGTCACAGGCTGGGTGCATCAGCTCACGCCTGTCATCCCAACACTTTGGGAGGCTGAGGCAAGCAGATTGCTTGAGCCAGGAGTTGGAGATCAGCCTGGGCAACATAGGGAGGGAAACCTCTCTACAAAAAAATACAAAAATTAGCCGGGCGTGATGGTGCATGCCTGTAGCCCCAGCTACTTGGGGGCCTGAGGTGGGAGGATCCTTTGAGCCCTGGAAGTGGAGGCTGCAGTGAGCCGAGATTGCACCACTGCCCTCCAGACTGGGTGACAGAGTGAGACCTCATCTCAAAAACAAACAAACAAAACCAAAGTCACATAAAATGTCTTCCATAAATACAATAGAGGCAAACCTCAGGTGATTTGTGTTCATGGACTTGAAGGGGCAAAGGCCCAACAGGGTTGGGAGGAGGAGGGAGGGGAGGGGTGCAGGCTGCGGGGCAAGAGCCAAGGGCAGAGGCGGGGAGGGGACAGCATGGTGGCCTGAGTCGACTGCAGGTGACATTGTGGCCTTTTTTCGTCTCCTGTGACCTCTGCCCTTGGCGCGTCCCCAGCTACCTCCTGTGGGTTCCTGGCTCGGGTGGGTAGGAGGAGGAAGCCGAGGGTGGCCAGGGTCTGTGTCCTTTGAGGGGTGTCCAAATTCTAGTGGAGGGAGGGCTGGAGGGGAGTGCGGAGGGGACTTTGGCCATAGCCAGGTGCTGGGGTGTGACGGGTCTCCACGGCTGCAGCCAGCTTGTGGGCATCCCCGGGGCATGCCTTTAGCCTTAACAAGGGCCCTGGGTGTTCCAGGGCTTCCCATCCCCTGCCCCTGGGTGCACAGCATACAAAGCCCAGCCCAGAAAGGCTGGGCCTGGGCCGTGGTGGCCAGGGAGGTCAGGGTGCGAGGCCTTGGTGGCCTCCAGGTGGGTGGAGAAGTGGACAGTGCCGGGCCGGCGTCCTGCACTTCATCAGTCCTTGTCACCTAGACCACAGCCTCTCCTAGCAGGGCTGGGCTAGGGTTGTGCTGAGTCTTTTGTGACTTTAATTAATGCCCAGCTTCCTGATGCCTAATTAAACTGGAATTGCTCCATGTCCAATAGCTGAGCGTCCCATTAGGTACAAGTTAATGCAACTGTCGCAGCGGCCATGAGATGAGGCTGGCGCGGCCCCCAGGGAGAGACGAAGAACGCATCTTGGAGGACAGCATGGTCCAACCAGGCAACTGCACGCAGGGCTGCACCGAGCCCGCACTGGCCAGCCCTCAGCCCACCCAGTACTTCCACAAGGCCCTTTCCGGCCCCTCCAGGAGGAGCAGATCCCTGTCCTCCAGCTCCTCCGCATGCCCGAGGGCAGCCTGGTTGCTTCCTGCTGAGGTTTGCTGTTCCAACTCCATGAGGAACTCACGCCAGTGTATCAACATTTGGAAAATGCAGAAACATTAGAGAAAGGAAAGTAGGGACCCTCCACCCCAGAAATGTGCCATCCTTTCACGGGCCTGCCTTTCAGGCTCCATAGGGGCTACATGATGCTCTCCCGGGCCTATGGTGGGGACCGGGGTGGGAGCTCTGGGCAGGCAGGGGGCAGAGGAGCCATTGGTTCTCCTCAGGAGCCGCAAGTTCCAGGATGGGGGGCAGGGCTGGGAGCCAGCGAGAGTGAGGCCAGCTGGGGACGCTGGGACCATACCTTGCACCCACCAATCTCCAGTGTCAGCCTCTCACCCCAATGGCCCTGTTTCCGGGGCAGCCCCAGGGTGCCCTCTGCTAATGGCCAAGGACGTTGTTCCTGATTGGTCTGTCACCCCAGAGTCTTTAAAAATTAAATTAAATTAAATTATTATTTTTAGAGATAGGGTCTTGATCGGTCACCTAGGCTGGAGAGCAGTGGCACTATCACAGCTCACCACAGGCTTGAACACCAGGCTCAAGTGATCCTTCTGCCTCAGCCTCCCAAGTAACTGGGACTCCAGGTATGCACTACGCCTGGCTAATGTTTAAAAACAGATTATTTATTTGTTTCTTTTTAGGTAGGGTCTTGCTCTGTCACCCAGGCTGGAGTGCAGTTGTGTGATCACAGCTCACTGCAGCCTAGAGCTCCTGGGCTCAAGTGATCCTCTTGCCTCAACCTCCCAAGTAGCTGGGACTGTAGGTGCATGCCACCATACCTGGCTAACTTTTATTTTTTTTTTGTAGAGATGGGCTTTCACTATGTTGCCTAGGCTGGTCTCGATTCTGCCACCTTGGCTTCCCAAAGTGCTGGGATTACAGGCCTGGGCTGCCATGCCTGGCCAGCCCAGACTCTTTGTTCAATCCCCTGGAGGGCTTGAGTGGGGTGAGAAGGTGGCAAAGCAGGCAGCGAGGGGGCCGCCCTGGACAGGCCTCCCTGCCCCCTTCCGAGGGTGCTGAGTGGCCTCTGTGCTGGGGTCCCAGGCCGGGCCCCGTGGGTCTGAGGCAGGAGCAGCCTCCCTCTGGAGGCCGGCTCAGGGTAGCAGAGGCCAGTCTCCCTCGAGCCCTGGAACTGGAGTGGACAGGGTCACTGGGACCGGGGCAGGTCTCTGGTGCGTGGGCTGCTGGCCCCGGCTCTCTCTCAAGCTTGTTTGCTGTCTGAGGCCTCCTCTTTGGGGCCAGGGCCACATGCACCTTGTCCCTGTGCTGCACCATTATGTCTGTGACATCAGTTTGTTGCCTGTGAGGGGCTGGGTATCTCAGGAGGTCGAAGCAGGTCCCAGCACCACCCGGTTGCATCCCCCAAGGACGCCCCACAGCTCGGGTCTATGGAGGCAGGGGCGAGGTGCTGCCGCCGGTGTTCTTGCTTAGAAGGACACAGCTCGGAAGCCCTCACTGTGGTCTCTGAGCCGCTCGTCTGTGGTGCAGCAGTTGCTGCTGTTTGCACAGAGAGCAAATCCGGGGCATGTTTGTTTAGCGAGATTGCCTCTGCTGGAGCCTGGCCCGACGGACAGGCCAGGCAGAGCGGGGTGGGGGCTCTGTGCAAATTGAACACCACTCCCCCCACCCCACCCAAAAGCAGCTCTGTCCACAGCCAGACCACTCTGGAAATGATGGCACTGCAGGCCTGGAGGGCACTGTGTCCGCCTAAACAACACACACAGCAGTGGGGAGGGGGTGCTGGAGGAGGGTCCTGGCTGCCCTGCTTAGGACCCCAGCGTGTGGGGCCGTGTCTATGGGTCCCGTGCAGCTCCCACCTGCACAGTGGTCCCACCACACCACGTGCCATCCTGCCCTCCAGTCCACTTCCTGGGGCTCTGAGCAGCCTACGGAGCGTCCCACCTGGGCAGAGGGGTGGAGGTTCGGAGGAGCAGCCCCCTTTCCTCTGTGCAGGGAGCCTGAGTGGGGTTCTGCCTCGCTGTGGGACAGTGGGGGCCAGAGAAGAGTGGCAGGTACCACGTGTAGAGAGCAGATGTAGATCCATGTGGGGGGCCTGGCTGGGGCCAAGAACACGGCCCTGGAGTCAGGGACGCTGGCTTCGTGTCCTCACTCTGCCATTCAAGAGTTGGGGACTTTGTGCAGGTGGCGTTGGAACAAGGAGTCGGCCTGCAGCATTCGAGGAGGGCTGTGCTGGTCAGGGGTGTTTTGGGGAGAGTTTGACTTAGGGAAGGGGGTCGGAGTGCAGAAGAAGTGGGTCCAAATCCCACCCAGCACCAAGACCCTGCCTTGGTGGGGGTCCCAAGCTTGGCTCCGCCCCCTGAGGGGCCAGTTACTGCACACCTTGCCCACCCAGGAGCTGGGGGCCCTGGTCCTGTTTCCCAGGGAGCTGTTGGTACCTGTGGGCTCCTGGCTGAGGTCCAGGTGGGCTCTGTCCCCCTGCCCCACCCAGCTTTGTACTGAGCCCATCCTGCAGAGACTCTACAGGGCCACTGGAGGTGACTGCCATTCCTTGACCGTCGGTGAGTCTTCCGTCTTCATCCCTCCCTGGAACTAGGCATCCTGGGGTGGTTTTGACCGTGGGTGTTGGGTGGACATGGCCCTGAGCCGCACCCCAGGCCCTGATCCTTCGCTGAGCTGCCTGGAAGGATCTGAGCAGCAGGGAGAGCACATGGAGCGGGAGGGCCTGTGGGGCTCAGCCCTGCAGCCAGCTTGCCCGGCCAGGCCTGGATGCACAGCTGGGGCTGAGTACCCTGAGTGCCCCCTCGAGGTCACACATAGCAGAAGAGCCGCCCACACCGCCCTGCTGAGCCCCGCCTGGACTCCAGACCCACAGACCAAAGATACGAGAGACCCGGCGGCTTCGTCACGCAGCAGGAGGTCGCCAGACTCGTGTTCCCCCATTCCCCTGCCATCTCTCAAATCCTGTGGGAGGAAGCGTGTGAGGTCCAATGGAGGTTGGGGTCAGAGTCTGACTTGAGGCTTTCTAACCCAATTGTCAGTGCCATCCAGCGCCAGTGCCACAGAGGAGGGTGACGGGTGCCGCTCACACTGGCAAGCTCCTACCTGGGCCTTGAAGCCCAACTCCACAAGGCCCCTGAAATACCCTCTTGCCTTCCTCTGCTCTGACGTCAACCACTCTGATGGTATTTGTGGTTTTATGTGTTTAAGTAAAAGTTTGTGCAGGATTTAATTGACCCCATGTGTCTGCCTGAGGAGGCCATGAGCTGCTCAGGGCAGGTGTGTGCTGGGCTCTTCCCTGGGTCCCCACGTCTTGCTGGGTACTCACAGGGCACACAGGAGCAGGCGGGGGAGGGGCAGGGCCAGAGGGGGATGGGGGGGCTTGGTGCCCATGCCCTCGCTGTCCATCGTTCCCACTGCAGCCAAGGAGAAAACAAAGACTTTACGGCTGTCACAGACATTTCATCCTGTGCATTTCACAGTCCACAACTGCTGTGAAGGCTGGGCTCCTGTCGGAGCTAGAAGATTCATAAAATGCATGTGAATTATTTTATTTTATTTTATTTTTGAGACAGACTCTTGCTCTGTCACCCAGGCTGGAGTGTGGTGGCACGATCTCGGCTCACTGCAACCTCCACCTCTCTGGTTCAAGTGATTCTCCTGCCTCAGTCTCCCAAGTAGCTGGGACTACAGGTGCTCGCCACTATGCCCGGCCAATTTTTTTGTAGAGATGGGGTTTTGCCATGTTGGCCAGGCTGGTCTCAAACTCCTGACCTCAAGTGATCCTCCCACCTCGGCCTCCCAAAGTGCTGGGATTACAGGCGTGAGCCACTGCGCCCGGCCAAATGCATGTGAATTTTTGTGTTCAATTATTCCAGGTTCCCTGCTTGGGCCCATGGCCTGCCCCATGTACAGCCCTCCCCCAGGTCCCCACCCAGCCCATGCTCAGGAAAGTCTGGCCTCACACCCACCCCACATCCTCCTGGCTGGTAAACATTCTCCCTCTTCTTTCTTCTCCCTCCACACCCCACCTGCTGGGAGGGAGAGCTCCTCAGTCTACCTGGAGCCCCTCCTGCACAAGAGGGTCCAGGGTTGTCCATGAGGGCCAGACCTACCTCTTTGGTTGCGGCCCTGGGCTGTGGATTGGGGATTGAGGGCCTGTGGGTGTGCGTACCCACCAGGGCAGGTCCCTCAGGCTCAGCCTTTCTGCACCTCAGCTTCCTCTCCTGAAAAATGGGCTTGTGACTGTAAATGTCACAGGGAGCTGCTGAGAAAACGCCTGCTGAAAGCTTAGCAGGAGGTCACTGTGACCAGGGAGGGGTCCCGGGGTGCTTCCGTCAGGCCAGGGCTGGAAGCAGGGGCTGCATGGGGTGGCACAGCGCAGGGGCGTGGCGGCGCATGGGGAGCAGCTCATCAGTTGCGGCCTCACGTCCCTTGATTACGGCGCCTGCAGAAGATGGTCTCTGATTAGTCTGCTGAATTATGAATTAGGTTCCGGGTCCCTGTGCAGCTGTTCCCGGCTTGTCATCCCCACCACTTTATTTCCCCATCTGCTTATAAAACCAGGAGCGCCGTCCTGCAATAAACACTTCAAACGCTTTTTTTAGGGGCTAATTAATTGTGTTGCATTTCTTCAACACAGCATGCAGGCCGGACCTGCCCCGAATTCCCAATGTGGGTGCGGCTCCTTCTGAGCGTCTGGAGAGGGGGCCAGGCCTGGAGCCCGGGGGCTGCATGTAGCCGCCCCAAGTTTGCTTTCTCCAAGGCAGCCCTCCACCTTTATACCTTTATGCAGCAGCCTGGCTCTCTCAGGAATGTGCCAGTCGTCAGGTGACCCCCAGATCTCCCCTTGTGCCCTTTGGCTGAAGTTCTCCTGCTGGGACCAATGGACATTCCACAAATTATCTGTGCCACATCCAAGGTCAATGTCACACCCCGCTGCCGTCTACAGTCCTGATCCTGAGGTCCCCACCTCTGCCCTCTGGGACCCCCTCGCGAGTGTGGTGGGCAAGTGTAGTGGGTGGGTGGCCCCTCTCGGCAAGCCTTGGGTCCATGTGCCTCTTCTGAGAAGGCCTTTGGGAGCCCCACCTCTGCTCTGCACCCTGAGGCCTCACTCTGCCTGAGGAACCCAGAGAGCATCACAGAGGAGGCTTATAACAATGACAGTAAGGAAACAAAGTCTCAGTCACCGAGTCCTGAAACAGAGCTCAGAGGCAATTGAGTTAGGCAGCTGCCCACTGGTGCCCAATGCCGGGAAAGCGGCTCTTTAGGAACTGAGTCCTAACGTGGACCGTGCGCTCGTCAGGGGAAGTGTTTGGCCTGTGGCCAGGCACTGGGGCCCTGCGCCAGCCCTCCACGGCCGGTGGAACCTTGCCCACCTGTAGCCGGAGCCTGGAGGCCACTGCATGTGTCCGACTATGGCTCCTATGGGCCACTGTCATGTCCACAGGGACCAGCAGGAAGCTGGGTCTGGGGACTGGCACCCTCCGGTTCCTCATGTCCTCATCCTCAGCTGTCCTCCCAGCCCTTCAGGAGTCCTGTTGTCCAGCCGTGGGCAGGATGTCACTCCTCTGCCCCATCTGTCCAGGACTCAGGGTGCCAAGACTAGTGGGGCCTCCCTGCGGCCCCAAGGAAGAAGGCTGGGGCCAGAGAGGCCCTGGGGCGAGGCACGCCTCTTCCCAGTGAACCTCACACCCCTTAGGCCCCCACGCTCCCAACCTAGGGCCTGGGGCCACAGCACTCTGCCTGTGAGGGGTGGGCCCTTGGCTGCCTGTGAGGGGTGGGCCCTTGGAGGCCTGGGAACGTGTGCACCCTCAGATGCCTGAGGAGAGCGTGCTGAGCGCTGTCCTGGTGCTGGATCCCCATGCTGGCCCCTGACACGGGGCTTGGTGTAGCAGGCACCTGGGGAGAGCGTGCTGAGCGCTGTCCTGGTGCTGGGTCCCCATGCTGGCCCCTGACAAGGGGCTTGGTGTAGCAGCATGTTGTGCCTGGAGCAGGATGGGGTCCAGGAGGTGGTTGCTGTGGGCTCTGTGGGGCATGAGGGCGGGTGTTTGCCCAAAGCTTAGTGCCCACCTGTGACCATACCTGCTCATAAGTGATCCAGGGGTGAGGGGTGCTTGCCCGTAAGTGGAGAGAGAACCTGGGGAGGCGACATGGGCCTAGAGAGGAGCTTTGTCCCTCTAGGAGAGGGCAGCCTGCCCCTCCAGACCTGGCATCCCGCCACCCCAAGGCAGGCCTCTCCGAGCCCTCGGGAGCTCCGCTCAGAGACGGAGACGCGCTTCCCTGTGTGGGGCTTCGCTTAGAACATTTTTATGGGCTGTTAATTGTTATGCTTTCATTTAATTCCGGGTGTCGTTCCATGTCAGCCAAGCCCGACAGGCTGGGATTTATGCCTCCAAATTATGGGGCTCAGGCTGTTCAGAAGTAAAACAATTACCCATCAATCAGCCACCAACCGGCTCGTGCTGTGGCTGGCAGCCCCATTAGCGGGAGAGGGCGGCCATGGCCCAGCGAGACCCCTTGAGGTGCAGGACTGCCTTCCAGGGCAGGGCAGCCTGGCGAGGTCTCACCCCAGGCTGGCCCTGTGCCTGTGGCAGGGCACAGCTCTCTGGGGAGGTGGCCGCTCAGGGAAGGAACCCGGGGTCCACATTCACACCCAACTGGCTCCGATGCTGCCGCCCTCGGCCTCCCATGTGTTGGTGAGATGCCAGGTGGGCTGAGGGTGACCCGCTGGAAGATGCTGCAGTGTCATCAAGAGGGTAGGGCCATGTGTCCCATGTACTGGGGGCCTGGGGGGCCCTGGCCAGCCACGGTCACTCAGTGGGAGGGGCAAGGTCACCTGCCTCCTGAGCACACCCATCCCCAGGAGGGAGGGACCAGGTGTGACCCACTTCACCGGGAGGGAAGCCTTGGCTGTCAGAGGGGACACCCAGGTCTCTCATTGGGAGAACATCCCGGCCTGGGCTTGAGGCCCATCTGGATCTGTGCATTGTAGATGTGGGCAGGGTAGGCAGGGGAGGGGAGGTGGGCAGGGGAGGGGAGGTGAGCAGGAAGGTGGAGTAGGCTGGATGTCAGAACAGCTCGGGAGTGGGGTGGGGAGCCTGGGCCACAGAGTGGATCCTGTCCCACCCTGACGCTGGTGCGGTTGGGTCAGCGACTAAGCCAGGCCCCGTGGTCCTGCACCTGGGAGAGCCTGTGCCTCTTGGGCACTGCTAGGCCAGCACACAGCAGCCCTGACTGAGCGCCTCCCCATCTCGGGTGGTCTCCTGGATGCCCGGCTGGCTGCTCATGGGGACGGGGGCTGGATGGGACAGCGATGGTAGGTGGGCTCTCCCAGCCCCAGTGACCACCTAGGCCAAGGGTTGACTTCTCTCCCTGCAGAGACTGCCCTGCTCTGCCCCTCTGCCCAGCTGCCTTGGGACTCGAGTCTCAGCCCTGCCCAGCATTCATCCCGGGTGATCTGCACATGGGCGTGGCACCTCCCCAGGTCAGGCTGGTGTCCAGGTGAGCAGGTGGAGGGCTCTCCTCACTGTCCAGCAGGCTGCTGCTGCCCCAGCTGCTCTGACACCCAACCTGGTCCGCAGTCTGTTGGTGCAGGGCAGCCCCCACCAACGCAGACGGTGTACCTCCGTCTCCGGGACTCCCTCTGTTCCTGCCCTGCTCGAGCCCACGTTCCTGGACCCTCCCTCTGGCAGCCTCACCCGTCCCTGCTACAGGCCTGCCCTGCCACCCCTGGGCACACTCCCTCATCTCAAGGCTGTGTAGCCATGTGCGGACTCCCAAGGCCGGCCTGTGGCTCCTTGCTGACTGGGGGCTGAAAGGCGGTTTCCAGTCACTCCTTGCCCTGGCCTCCTGCCTAAGGCCCCAGGTCTTATGGGCCAGGCACGGTCCTCAGGCCCTTGGCTCTGCCAAGGCTCTGAGATCCCTAGAGAAACCCTGGCCCACCCAGCCTGGCCCTGCGGCAGTGCCCCAAATGCCCCCGAGCCGAGCCTGGGTGCTGCCAGGGTGACCGTCAGGGGTAGGTAGCCAGACAGAGAGCGGCGGCTCGACCTAGTATGTCGGGGTGACCACAGGGCCTGAAGGTGTGGTGGCCCTGTCCTGCCCTCTGCCTGCCTGGGTCAGAGTGAAACTGGACTCCTAGGCCAGGGTTGGGTCCTCCCTCCTAGGGTCGGGTCTTTCCAGAGTTGGGTCTTCCCAGGGTCGGGTCCTCCCTCTCAGGGTCGGGTCTTCTCGGGGTCGGGTCCTCCCTCCCAGGGTCGGGTCTTCCCAGGGTTGGGTCCTCCCTCCCATGGTTGGTTCCTCCCAGGGTCGGGTCCTCCCAGGGTCGGGTCTTCCCACGGTCAGGTCCTCCCTCCCAGGGTTGGGTCCCTCCTCCCAGGGTTGGGTCCTCCCAGGGTCAGTTCCTCCCTCCCAGGGTCGGGTCCCTCCTCCCAGGGTTGGGTCCCTCCTCCCAGGGTCGGGTCCTCTGGGACCTGGAGAGAGTCACTCTACCTCAGTGTCGTCGTGGGCAGAACCTCTCACAAGTAGCACTGAAATCTTTCAAACGGAATAGGAAAAGCCCCATGTTCTCTGAGCCCTATTACCATAGACCAGTACTATCCTAAGTGTATTCTAGGGACACACAGTGGCCAGCCCTGTGGCGCAATCATTTCTGGGGTGAACAGGCTGGGTGCAGTGCTTGAAAATCAAGGCATGGAGTAGAACCCGGTGGGCCGTGCATGGCTCTGACACCCATGAGTCATTCACACTCGGTCACTCGGTCACTGCTATCTCACCCCAAATGCGGTACTGGTGGGCAAGACCCTCTGGGCATGTCACCTGCAGGATGTGGCCCCAGCTCCTCACACCCAGCTCTGAGGATCACTCTTTTTTTTTTGACAGGATCTTGCTCTGTTGCCCAGGCTAGAATGTGGTGGTGTGATCATAGTTCACTGCTGCCGCAAACTCCTGGACTCAAGGAATCTTTCTGCTTCAGCCTCCTGAATAGCTGGGACTACAGGCATGTGCCACCACACCTGGTGAATTTGTTTTTTTGTAAAGAGGGGGTCTTTTTATGCTGCTCTGGCTGGTCTCAAATTCCTGGGCTCAAGCAGTCCTCCCAAGTCGGCCTCCCAAAGTGCTGGGATTACAGGTGTGAGCCACTGCACCCAGCCTGTTCACCCTTTAAACAGAAACAATTGAGCGTACAGGGCTGACCGCTGTCTGTCCCCGGTGTCTGTATGAGGCTGACTTTCTAGCGGGGGCTCAGCGTTGCCTGTGGGAAGACCTCCTGGGGCCAACACAGCTTGGATTGTCAGGGCACAGGGTCGCTGTGGGGGCAGAGTCCAACAGCTGCAGAGCCGCACAGCAGTGGGGAGGGCCAGGGCAGGGAAGGGAGAGGGTCCAATGGCCCAGCCTGCCCAGGGCTGTACGGTTTCCAGCTCTGCCCCAGCTGCAGTGGGACACTTGTCATGGGGGAGGGAGGCTGGGGTGGCCCCTTGCTCTCTCCAGGGCAGACTGGGAAAGCAGCCCCAGGGCCCCTGCAGCCCCCACTGCCTGTGCCCGTCCTGGGCTGCCTGACGCCC
Organism: Cheracebus regulus; assembly: GCA_963574635.1. Taxonomy (NCBI): domain Eukaryota; kingdom Metazoa; phylum Chordata; class Mammalia; order Primates; family Pitheciidae; genus Cheracebus; species Cheracebus regulus. The sequence goes on along the minus strand of CAUYQU010102490.1, from coordinate 2,889 downwards.
ATGGGGCCTCTGGGCCTCTCCCTCCCACGCTCGGGTGGGCATGCTGGCATTTGGAGCCTGGGGAGCTGCTGACAGTGCTGGTCCTGCCCGCGGAGGAGGCGCTGCCAGGCTGTTCGGAAATGTCAGGCTGGAGGGCGGCGGCACTGCCCAGCGCCCCACCCCCACTCCCACCCCAAGAGGCTGGACACAGGCTGGGGCGCTGGTGATGGTGTCAGGCCGGGAGCCGGGAGAGCTGGAGAGAGCAGGGAGAGCTGGCTGGGGGCTCCCGGGCTGCGGATGATCCGAGGCTGATGGACGAGGGCCGTCTCCTTGCCACCGCAGCTGCGGCCTTGGTGGGCCGGTCGATGTGGAAGAGTGATGGTGCATGTGGGCCATGGGAGGGAGGTTTATTGGCATCACCTGATTTCCCTGGGGACCCCTTGCTGGCAGCAGCCACCATGCTCCCCGAGAACTAACCCTATGATGCTGGAAGGGTGGTGGGAGGCATGCTAGATGGACTCTGGCTGTAGGCCGGCTGGGCCTGGATGGAGTCCCGAGATGGGCACACTGTGGGCCGTGGCAGAAGTGCTGTGGGCTCCCTGGGGGAGCCAAAGGAGGCCTCTGGGAGGGTCTGTGCTGGGAGGTAGGCCTGAGAGAGGGGAGACAACGTCGGGGGAGGGGTATGGAACACCTACGGCCCCAGGGAAGGGAGGCAGGTGGGATGGAGGGGCCTGGGTCTGGGGCGTGAGGAGAGGCCTAGGCGCGGAACCTGGTCCGTCTTTCTTGTCCATGTGGGCACCAGCCCTTGCAGCCCAGCCCTGGCCATACCTCCTGCTCACGCTGTAAAGCTCAGGGCTCTGTGGCCTCCTCCGGGCTCCCCCATAGAGGGTTCCCTCCTAGCTGCTCCCCGATCCTGATGCCACGAAGCCACCATCCCCAGGCCTTGGCCCTCCATGAGGAAGGGCCCTTCTCCACCTGTGGCTCTGAAATAGGCCTATGATGGTGCCGTTTAATGTCGGGAGCAGTGGCTAATCCAGTGGTCATCGCTACACGGGCTGTCCTGCCCTCCTCTGTCCATGCTCCCTGAAGAGCCCAGGGCGCCGTTGCTGGCTGCCAGGCACGGGAGCGGGAGCACGGTCATGGAAGGAGGTGCCTCTGCTCTGAGCAGGATGTTGGCTCCTCAGGCCACGCTGGGCTGGAGGACAAGGAGAGGCAGGGGTGGGAGGGCCCTGGGCTCGATGGATGGAGCGGGCGTCACACGTGGTGTGGCCCTGTGGACAGTGAGTGGCCTCTCCTCCCCAGCCCTCATCCCCTGAGCCCTGGTCCTCTTCCTGGCCTCCCCTGGCCCCACACCTCTCCCACTGGCCCCCTCTTCTGGCCTCTTTCTCTCTGCTCCTCGTCCCCATCTCTCATTCCCCTGGGCCTTGCTTCATGGAGTTACCAGCCAGTGTGACAATGTCCACGTTCCCTGGCCTCATGTCTCCACCCTAGAGTGGGACCTGCCTTTCCTGGCTCTTGGCCCATGTGAGATCATGGAAACACATGGCTGCTGCACTCGTGCCGACCTGGCTCATGACGCTTCCTGTGCACCCTGGCCCCCTCTGTGCCTCAGCTTACCCATCTGTCACACAGGGCTAAGGGCATCTGCCTTGTGTGTGTGGGGAGCCTGGCCCAGTGACCGCTGAGCCATTTTGGCTCCCTCAGGTCTGGCCACTCTGTGATGCACGTGGCTGTGTCCCCCATCTGCCCTGTGTGACCCTGGGCACATCAGCCCCTCCTACAAGTCTGGTCTGCAGATGGGCACCCACTGGGCTGGCAGTGCCTGAAGAGTCTCAGGCAATGTCCACTCACCTCCCAAGCTGGTCCCAGCTCTGCTCAGACTCAGACTGGAGGATTCCCCAGGGCAGTGACTCCAGCTCAGAGCCCAGCTGAGTGTGTCCCTGACAACCAGGCATGGCCCCAAGTCCAGAGCCAGAGCCTGACCCTCTGTGCAGGGCCTCTGGGAGGTCCCCAGGCCCCAAGATGGCTCAGGGCTAGTGAGGCAGGGACAGGTGGCTATTTGAAGCCCCCAGTGGGGCGCCTGGGCACAGTGGAGACAGATGGCTCCTGGCAGGACACACTCCCCGACCCTGCGGGGCCAGATGCTTTGGGTTGGGCAGGGAGCAAGGCCTCCAGCAGACACAGAGACCAGGGTGGAAGGGCAAGGGGACCCGGCAGTCTCCTGGTCTGCGACGGGGCTCAAGGCCCACAGTGGGCTGGGCCTACCCACCCTACCATGGCCAGACCTGTAACTTACAGGGCCCCAGGGGTCCTGGGGTCCCCACAGCTTCAGGGCCCCAGGGGTTCAGGGGCCCCTCCTGCCTGACCCAGCCTTAACTTTTCATTGTTTCTTCTCATTACAGAAGAAACACGTTCAAAAGAACCCCAAATTCCTCCATGAATCCCAGGGTCCCCCATGAACCCCACAGTCCCCCATGCACCCCACAGTCCCCCATACACCCCACAGTCTTCCATGTACCCCACAGTCCCCCATGACCCCAACAGTCCCCCATGAATCCCACAGTCCCCCATGACCCCCACAGTACCCATGAACCCCAAGTCCCCCATGCACCCCACAGTCCCCCATGCACCCCACAGTCCCCCATGAACCCCACAGTCCCCCATGATCCCCACAGTCCCCCATGACCCCCACAGTCTTCCATGCACCCCACAGTCCCCCATGACCCCCACAGTACCCCATGACCCCCACAGTCCCCCATGCACCTCACAGTCCCCCATGATCCCCACAGTCCCCCATGCCCCCCACCGGCGCCCAGGATCCCCACAGGCCCCCCCGCCCCCCCCCCCCGGCCCGCGCCCCCCCCGCCCCCCCCGCCCCCCCCGGCCCCCGGCGGGGCGCCGGGGCGCGCC
>CAUYQU010102489.1:0-45601 GCA_963574635.1 Cheracebus regulus | reverse complement strand
TTTATTGTATTTGGACTCTGGGGTACATGTAAAAGTCGTGTATCCTGTAGGACAGTTGCATAGGTACATACATGCCATGGTGGTTTGCTGTCTCCATCACCCCAACCCGTTGCCTACATCAGGCATTTTTCCTGGTGTTATCCCTCATTTCTCCCTTGCCTTCCACCATATAAGATGTGACTTTTGCCTTCCACCATGATTGTGAGGCCTCCTCAGTCACGTGGAACTGTGAGTCCATTAAACCTCTTTTCCTTTATAAATCACTTGGTCTGGGTATGTCTTTATCAGCAGCATGAAAATTGATTAGTATAACCCTGCAATCCTATTACTGTGTAATACCCAAAGGAATATAAATTATTTTATGAAGATGCATGTGTATGTTCATTGCAGCACTATTCGCAATAGCAATGACATGGAATCAACCCAAATGCCCATCAATGATAGACTGGATAAAGAAAATGTAGTACATATACACCATGGAATACTATGAAGCCATGAAAAGGGAAGAGATCATGTCCTTTGCAGGGACATAGATGGAGCTGGAAGCCACTGTTGCAAACTAATACAGGAACAGAAAACCAAACATCACAGGTTCTCACTTATAATTGGGAGCTGAACAATGAAAACACATGGACAGAGGGAGGGGAACACCACACACTGGGGTTTGTCTGGGGTGGTTGGAGGGTAAAGCAGCAGGAAAAACAGCTAATGCATGCTTGGCTTAATACCTGGGGAATGAGTTGATAAGTGTAGCAAACCACCATGGCACACGTTTACCTATGTAATGAACCTGCACAACCTGCACATGTATCCCAGAACTTAAATACAATACAAAAAAATTAAAAAGTTGTAGTTTGCAAAAACTGACTAGAGACTTTTAAAAGTTTTACATCTTAAAGAGGCAGAATAATAATTTTTAATTATGTTACCACAAGTAAATTCTCTTAAAAAAAAGAGGAGAGGTGACTCTTTGCTTATGCCAACCTGATTTTCTAAGGAATAAAGGTAAAAGGAAGATAAGAGGAGGCAGGCAGAAGCCTGTCTTAAGTTTGGTTAAAGTAAGGGAAATGCTAAGGTGGCAGTTTTTGTCATTACAATATTAATAATTAAATATTAATTATTAGCTAATATAAAACCAATATTAAATTCAAGTGTCCCCACGTTATCCTTCATAGCTATCAAAAAAATCTGGCACCCAGAGAATGAACAGGAAAAAGATGTAACAGTGGCCAAGAGATATACGAAAAGGTGCTCGCCATCACTGATCATCAGGAAAATGCCAATTCAAACCACCACAGAGTCACTTCATACCTTTAAGGGTGTTTATCAAGAAAAATACAAGAGGCAAAAATGTTGGTAAGAGTGTGGAATTAAGGGACCCCTAATACACTGTTGGTGGACATGTAGACCGGTACAGCCATATGGAAAGCAGTGTGGCAGATCCTAAAGTAATTACAAATAGAAGTAACATATGACCCAGCAATCCATCCTCTAGACAGATACCAAATAGAGATGAAATCACCACCTCAAAGAGATATCTTTACTCCTATGTTCATTGCAACATTATTTATAATAGCTAAGATATGAAAACAAAATGTCACTGATTAATGAATGAAGAGAATGTAGTATGCATATACAATGGAATATTATTCAGTCTTAATAAAGAAGGAGATTTGGTCATTTGCCACAACATCCACGAACCTAAAGGACTTTATGTCAAGTAAAATAAACCAGACACAGAGAGAAAAATATTCTATGATCTCATGTATGTGTGCAATAAACAAATAAATAAGAGTTCAAATCCATACAGGCAAAGAACTAATCAGTGGTTACCACGGGTCAGACAGGACAGGAGGAAAGAAAATGGCGAGATGTAGGTCAAAGGATACTAAGTAGCAGATATTTAAGATGAACATGTTTGGCATGTTCAAAATGAGTACTCAAATTAATGCAGTTGTATTAGGATTTTTTGTTAAATAAGTAGATTTTAGCTGCTTTTGTCACAAAGAATAAGTATGTGAGATATTTTAATCTGCTTCACTATAGTAACCATTTTATAATCTACAAGTATCACATAACATCATGTTGTAAAACTCAAACAACATAATACAATTTATTTTTAAAAATTAGTTCCTGACTACATACTGTTCTGGAGCTACCTGCCGTTCAAACTATTTTCAGGCAAGCTGATTGTATTATAAAAGAAAACTCAAGAATATTTATAGTGTGTAAAAATATCTAGTGCTCAATAAGGTAAAATTATTGTGTCTGGTATTCAATCAAAAATTAAGAGGCAAGAAAAAAGGGGTGAAAATATGATCCACCATGATGAGAAAAATAAACCAGAAGAGTCAAGAAATAACACCTATAAGCCATATGCTGGCTAATATCCCTTGTATATATAGCTATGCTTTGGATCCAAATAGCATCTATGATGCTGTTACATTTAGTTTTCTACAAAAATTATTGCCATAGCAACATTTAGAACATGTATTTTTCAGTAATCAAGTTTCAGATTTTCAATCTTGATTTAAAATCTCTCATGTAATATAGTGTTTATTGTAACGTTTTGGAAATTCTCGTAGATTTATTTGTTATTAAAAGTTTATTTTTATGATTCTTTCTTACACATAATATTTTTGGTCCTTTTTCTTTTATATATATGCATTTGTTAACTGTACACTTAAGGAAACAACAGTGATGATTGAGGTTTTATTTTTTATAATTTGCCTCTCTACAATCCATTTGGAAAATGGTAAGTTATTGTTTGTAATTTCATCCTCTAATATTTTTCTTCTGCTGCATGCTAATAAATGGCTCCATTAAACTATTAATTGCTAGTATCTGTAATCTAAATTTATCACAGATGCATCACTGTTTTCTATTATGTAGTAATTTGCTCTTCATTTATTTCATTTTGTTACATGTATCTAAATACCCTGTACTGGAGACCACATAGGTTGCATATTTAACATGATGTTGCTTTTGTGATTATTTTATTCAAAACATAATTGGATTTAAAATAGAGATATTAATAGAGAGCATAATTTTAAAAAATACAATTAAATGACTTAAAATTCAATGTTCCAAGGTGTTACCACTGGTAATAAAATATAAACTAATAATATCTCTCTATTTTAAAATAATTTCTGAAAGTAAACTAATAATGTCTACTTTAAAATAATTTCTAAGTATACTCATATATATTTAGGTTTAAAGTGTGACCCTAAATCTGCTTATATTTTAGTCCTTACTCTGTAGCCTTTCCTTTGAATCACTGAATTATGCCCATCCTTCCAATTTTGTTGTAGTTAACCAAGGTAATTTTGTCCTGTCGATTGCAACCAAATAAACTTTGACACAACCTGGGTGTCCATCTATGAACAAATGAATAAAAAAACTTTGATATACACACATACAATGAAATATTATCCAGCCTTAAAGAAGGAGGACTTCCTACCATTTAGATGAAACTGGAGGACATTATGCTAAATGAAATAAGTCAGACACAGAAAGAAAAATATTGCATGACCTCCTTTGTGGAATCTTTAAAAAGGGTTAATATATTGAGATAGAGAATAAAACAGTCGTTCCCAGGGTTAGAGTTGTCAAGGGGGGATGAAATGGGAAAACAAAGGTAAAAAAAGTAAAAAACAAGTCAAAAGATCTAATGTACAACATGAGGACAATCACTAGTAATAGCATATTCAAGATTTTTGCTAAATGAGTAGATTATAGCTGCTCTTGCCACAGGGGAAAATGGGTAACTTTGTGAATTGATGGATGTATTAATGTGTTCCACTATAATAAACATTTTATTTAAATAAATTTTATTTTGTATCTAACGTGATGTTATATAGCTTGTAACATCAATACAAAATTTATTTTTTAAAAATAGTAGACAAAAAAGACATGACCTAATGGAATTTACATTTCAGTGGAAATCTAGGCATTAAATCCACAATTGCATACTGATAAAATGATAGATCGTAAAAAGTGTTATAATATAAAATTATAGGATGGTAAAAGCAAACTTTAATTCACTTCTCAAGCAAATCCTCTATTATCTCTTTATTCATTGGTCTTTAACTCTTGCTATATTGCACATACTCAGTGCCCACTGACCCCCAACACACACAAGTGCAGTGTTAACCAAACCTTTCTGCTCTACTCACTTAGCATCATATTTCACATCTATGATTTCTTTCCTTACACTATATTGGCTGATTTATTTGTACTAACTTTCATTGAGGACAAGGATCATATTTGGTTTAACTTTGAACCTTATGCCTAGTGAGTGCCTCGTAGTCAGTATACTGAGGATACTGTTATCCAACACTTAAAGTGCTGCAGATTCAAGTATCAGATAATCCAGAAGACTCTAATGATGTCTGTGATTCCTTTTTGGAATGTTACCTTCAACTTTAAAAAAATCTTTGTCTTGTCTTTGTTTAATATTCACAATATCTTTATCTTAACTCACTATTTTACATTTCGTGAGTGTTTTCTTTCATATATAAGAAATTGTATGCCAGTCTTTCAACTGTTTAATACATTTACTATGGTCAGAGATAATAATAACTACCTTTTACAGAACGTTTATTATGAGAAAATGAAGACCCAACTGTTAACTGAATACTAAAATCTCACAGTCAATGGGAGGTGGAGCCATTATGCAAATTTAAGAAAAGACTCCAGAAAATCTTAGATTTGTTAATTATTTACTATACTGCCCTGCTTTATGTTTGAGCTGCAAAACGACTAAAAATTAAGGTATAACAATTACTTGTAGATCCATTGTTCAATTGCTTATAAGCCTCAGAATGACCCAGAATGCTCATTGTGATGAAAGGAGCAGGGAAGCAGCAGGAAAGTGTCTCTGGAGGCCAGATTCTGTCCCTAGGTGGCTATGCATCTTTGGCCAAATCAAAAGCTCTTTGGGTGCTTAAGTTGTCAGACAATTTCAAGGTAAATAAATAATAAAATTCTCTAAAACAGTGAACATTTATTATGTGTAAAGTTTATATTTTATGATATCTATCATATTTTAGTGTTCAATTTATTCAATAAAACTTTTCATTTTCAAGGACTCATTTTATATATAAACATACAAAATTGATATTTTAATACAAAATTTACTTACTACTGATTTATATTATGGTCTGTGTTCATTTTATTATAGACTATTTATGACTTTAAAATGTCTTTTCACATCAATAATTGAAAAAGGACATTTTGAAAAAAGGCAATTAAGTATATTTTCAGATATTTTGAGCATCAAAGCCTTTTTGAAAGAAAAAAAGAGTTTTTCAGAAATGTTTTTCTCTCTAAAATGAAGCGAAAATTATTTCCAAACTACAAACTTCCTTGTAAAATAAATTTGGAGGAAGCTGCTTTCACCATGGTGACAAAAATCTAGATGCAGATTACTTCATCAGAAAAAGGCAATTTTCCATAATCAGTTGAGCTCAGAACACTGAGTATGTTGCATCGAATTTCTGATACAAAGCTACTCTTGCAGATATTTGGAAGTGTTTGTGTTCCTACTCAAGGATTCAGAGATATAGGAACTAACTAAACTGATGAATAATGCAAAGCAAATGTAACTTTCATATCATTCGTGAGCTAAAACTAATAAAAAAAAAGTTGTAGTGGCTTAAACAAAGAGGTACTAAAATTAACATTAAAAATTATAAAATACAGATGAGATGTTCCTTTCCTTAAGCAGTGTGGCCCTGTTTCACTGCTGCTTTTTGGTGAGACCATACAGCACAGCCAAGTGTGACCTCCATGTTTCTGTGTGCATAGTCTCAACACATTTTCTGCTTGTGTTAAATATCACATAGGTTATTACAAACGGATGACGACAAGAGTGTCACTAGAATTCTAAGGTTCCCAGATAAAATGCAGAAATCATAGTGTGTATTTCATGTATTTCCTGGATTTTCTTTTCTATATGATAGGTTTCTCTGATTGGGTTTTCAAACTAAAAGAGATAAAGCAAAGGAAGAATTGCCTAGATTTGTTCATGCTAATATCTACCTTTAAGTGATTCATTTTCCTATTTCTAATTATTGGAAAAATAATATGAGTCTTGTCAACATACCTAAATCAAAGGCTAACCATCAAATTCACACTAAAACTTTCCTGAAATTGAATGTGATATGATTGATGTATATTCTGGTGTTTTTATGTGACAGGAACCCATTTTTTAGAGTTATATAGTTTAAATAGCTATACAGGCTGGGCACAGTGGCTTATACCTGTAATCCCAGCACTTTGGGAAGCCAAGGAGGGCAGATATAGACCTGAGGTCAGGAGTTCAAGACCAGTCTGGCCAACATGGTGAAACCTCATCTTTACTGAAAATACGAAAATTAGACTTGGTGGCTGGCACCTGTAATCCCAGTTACTCGGGAGACTGAGGCAGGAGAATCACTGGAACCCAGGAGGTGAGGTTTCAGTGAGCTGAGATTGCGCCACTGCATTCCAGCCTGGGTGACAGAATGCGACTCCATCTCAAATAAATAAAAATAAATAGCTGTACCTACAAATAGGTTATTTTGAGTATTTGGCAGATTTCATTAGGATTAAACATGACTCTGTGAGAGTTCATTTGTTCTTTTGCTCACCAAATGGCTACTGCGCATCTAACTATGGACCTGACTATTTTAGGCAATTAAGATTCAATGTATCAAATACTCAAAATCCTTTCTTGTGTGAAGCTTATATTCTATCAGAGTAAAAGAAAATAAGCAAGAAATTAAAAAATAATGAATATGCATATGCAGGCCAGGCGTGGTGGCTCATGCCTGTAATCCAAGCTCTTTGAGAACCCAAGGCAGGTAGATCACCTGAGGTCAGGAGTTTGAGACCAGCCTTGCCAACGTGGTGAAATCCCGTCTCCACTAAAAATACAAAGATTAGCTGGGCATGGTGACAGCTGGGCATGTGTAATTCCATCTATTTGGGAGACTGAGGCAGGAGAATGGCTTGAACCTGGAAGGCTGAGGTAGCAGTGAGCCAAGATTGTGCCACCAAACTCCAGCTTGGGCAACAAGAGTGAAACTCCATCTCAAAACCAAACAAAACCAAACAAAACATATGCAATGCAATTTTACAATAAACTAAAGAAGAGTAAAATATTAGATAATTACAATTTTTTTTAAAATCAGATGTTTACATAAAGAGGAAATATTTGGGCACAGACCTAATAAAAAATAAGAGACTGAAAAATGTTGGTGGAAAAAACTTCCAGGTATAGAAAAGAGCCAGTGCAAACCCAGTGAATTTGTAACAGGCTTGGCATGTTTAAGAAACTGAAAAAAGGCTGAAATCTTGATAATATGTCCATATTTGGTGACTCTAATTTTATATAGTCATTATGCCCTAATATTTATGTCTACATATAAGCTTATCTAAAATTAGTAGATGAATTAAAATTATACAAAAATTTAAACCATAATTTATCTCTGTTTCTAGCTTCACAATTTTATTATTTGTTAGAAGATACAGAAAACATCAGTAGAAAAATTAATTCTTTGAGAAATAATGATAAACAAGTCATTCATCAAGATGATATAACAATTATAAACCTATATGCACCTGTCATTGAAGCACATAAACATATAAAACAAATATTACAGGATCTGAAGAGATAAGTAAACTATAATATTATAATAGTAAGAGACTTCAATACTTGACCTTCAACATAGAAAAATTAACTCAACAAAAAATTAATTTAAAAACATTAAATTGAACTACAATCTAGACCAAATGGATCTAATATATATATACAGAACATTCCACCAAATAGCAACAAAATAAACATTTTTCTCAAGCACCAACAAAACATTCTTCAGTATAGATCAAAGGTTAGGACACAAAATAAGCCTCAGCAGATTTAAGAAGTTTGAATTTATATCAAGTATCTTTTTGACCACAATGGTATAAAACTGGAAATCCACCACAGATGGAATTTTGAAAACTCATGAATATTTGGAAATTAAACAACATGCTCCTCAACAACCAATGGTTCCCTGAAGAGATTTAAATGAAAATTTAGAAATATCTCGAGACAAACAATAGCAGAAACACAAAATACCAAAACTTATGGGATACATCAAAAGCACTTATAGGAGAAAATTTTAGAGTAATATATGCCTACTTGGAAAAAGAAGAAAAAGCTCAGATAATTAAACTAACATTCCCTCACAGAACGAGAAAGCGAAAGAACTAAACTCCAAATTAGAAGGAAGACAAGAGTAGAAATAGGTTGAGTGCGGTGGCTTACGCCTGTAATCCCAGCACTTTGGGAGGCTGAGGTGGGCGGATCAGGAGGTCAAGAGATTGAGACCATCTTGACCAACACGGTGAAACTCCCTATTAAAAATACAAAAAAAAAAAAAAAATTACTGGGTGTGGTGGAACGTGCCTGTAGTCCCAGCTACTCCGGAGGCAGAGGCAGGAGGATTGCTTTAACTTGGAAGGCGGAGGTTGCAGTGAGCCAAGATCGGGCCACCGCACTCCAGCCCGGTGACAGAGTGAGACTCCATCTCAAAACAAACAAAACAAGAAACAGAAAGAGTAGAATGAATTAGAGCCTAGGAAAACAGTACAAAAGATTAAGAAAACTAAGAGCTGGTTTTTTAAAAGATAAATACATTGACAAACTTTAGCTTGACTTTGGGTGGCCGAGGTGGGGAGATCAAAAGGTCAGGAGATTGAGACCATCCTGGATAACATGGTGAATCCCCATGTCTAATAAAAATACAAAAAATTAGCTGGACATGGTGGCACACGCCTGTAGTCCCAGCTACCTGGGAGGTTGGGACAGCAGAACTGAATGAATCCAGGAGGCGGAGGTTGCAGTGAGCCAAGATTACGCCACTGCACTCCTGCCTAGGCGACATAGCAAGGCTCCGTCTCTAAAAAATCTTAGGTAAAATTAGGCCATTCTCCTCCTTAAAACTCTCCAATGATGTTTCTTTATTCTTAGAGTAAAACTAGGCTCTCTACCATGCACTACAAGCCCCTACATGTGACAGCGTCTATATGCTTTTCTGACTTCATTCCAAATGGCATTTTCCCAACCCCTAATACTTAACCACAGCACATTTCCATTTGTTACATAGAAAGTAAAATTCGAACTTGACATAAGACTTAAACCCACTCTTTGCACTTGAAAACTTTTCTTTCAGATCTTCATTGGGAAACTTCTTGAAATCATTCAAAAATTCCAACACTTAATTCTGAAATGATATTTCATACCACAATCAAAAATACCCCTCAACCAACCTCCCCCACTTATAACTGTCATATCACTAATTGAGTTAGTTTTCTCTCTGGAAGTCATCATTATCTGAAATTATCTTGCCTGTGTGTTTGTGCATTAACTGAATATCCCGTTACATTATAAATTCCATGGTAGCAAGAACCTTATCTATACATGTTAATCCACTTAGAGATAAGCATACTAGATTTTAGGAATCTTGGTACATAATTGATATTAACTGAAATGATGAGTTCAAGTATGTTATATAGACAGATAGTAAGCTGATTATGTGTTTCCTGAAAAATTAGATAAAATAGTTTAGATTTAATGTTATAGAGAATAGAAAAATGATTTAGATTTTGCTTTAAACTCACAGTAAAAACCCTATTTTAGTAATTTGCACAACTTTACTTTCCATGGACCAAGACTCCAATTATTGAGTTTCAAACATGACAAGTAAGCCTATCTCAAAAGATGTGTAGGATAAGTATTTGCATATCTATAAATGTACTATATTTTAATCTCACGTGTAAATAATGAAAAAGTATTTTAAAAATAAAAATATTTTCTTCATGGCACTATGAGGCATCATTTTTAAAATCTCACATTTTTTTCTATTGAGAGTTTCTATTGTGTTTTTGCCTCAGAGTGATAAAAGGCAATTTGGCCTTTACTCTAGGGAATTATAATAGATATTTGCAATAAAGCAATTCAACCATAAAATATACCTGCTAAAAAGATGGGTAAATGACTGTTGTATAAGCTTCCTAAGTTTTTTTTCAAGTTATCATAACATTTTCAACTTTATCAATATAATCACCATTATGCAATTACATAGTCTCCTTTTAGTGGCTGTTATTAAGAAAGGCAGAATTATTTTGCTTAGCAACCAGGAGGAAGCTATTCCAGACATGCTCAGAGTAGACATTTAAAGCAATAATGTTCAAGAAGAAAAAGTGGTAATAGAATGACTTAGAATAGAAAGCAAAGAATGAATCAATAACTTACGTATTTTCCAAATGAAGATTTTGTCCTTACATCCAGCTATAGGCAGCAAGATTAATTCTTCCTAAGACAGGTATTTACCAATGATAGATGACAGATAGATAAGTAGATAGATAGGTATTATGTATAAACAGTCACATCTACTATTTGTTGAATTAGCACTTTACATTAAAATATATCATTCAGTTTTGAATGCAAATCACATACATGAAGGACAAACATTAAAAAATCAATACAGCATGGCATTAATGAAGTTGTCAAAGACTAACAAAATGTAAACTTATGTAACATATATCCTTATCACAAAATAACTGCATTCCACAACTAAAGGTCACATGGTAATGCTCCAGCTCAACCACCTATTTTTACAGCAAAAGTTACAGAGACACAAAGTTACTTACATGCTGGACTTAATAGGCAGGTGGAAGCTAAAACAAAAGCCATGCAATTTACAGAAAAGCATTAATAAAATAAGAGATTTTCAATGTAATACAATTAACATTTACTCTACAATAAGAATATAGCTAATTAATGTAACTTGTGTGCTTATTTTTTCCTTGTTAACAATGGAACACACGTTTGTATATCTCTGTATTTCTGGACGTTTTATATAGAATTTAAATCTTTACTTATGTTAGCTATTGGTTTAACTTATGAATACCAAGATAGATTGGTAGAAAACACAGCATTTGGGTAAACCAAAAAACCTGGTAGTAGTTTTATGGTGTGCTTTCAATTCTGATGTATCAAATATAAAGGAAATACAAGCATGAATTTATTACAAGTAGTATTTAAAGTGGCTGTTAACAACACTAATTGTTTGCTCTCAATAAAACTGTGTTACTGTTACACTCATAAGAACTCCCTTGGGAAGACAGAAGTGTATATGTGTGTGTGATTGGTATTTTCAATTATTAGAAATTCTTACAGGTTATTGCTGTAGGTTATTAGAGAATAATCACTGAAAGCCTGAAGAGAAAGATGTTTGGGGGTAGTACAGAGTTAGGGATCTCTATTATTCACTGTCTATCTCTGCTGCCCCTGCAAACCAATAAAGCCAATGGAATTGTTTCATGATTTATTGAAAGAGTGGGTATGAAGTGCAGATGCTAGAAATAGAATAAACTGAAAATTTCCTTTAAATTATTCTTTCAAGATTTTGGTTAATTATAAGTTACATCTCAGCAAGTGGTATTTTGATAAGTGGTATCCTGTTTGAAATTATGTAATTAAAACTTATTTTAATCCAGAAATAAAATCCACAAAATAGCAGCAATCTGATGTTTCTTGTAATATCCTTTATAAATATTATTAGAAGTCTTTTTAATAAAAAATAATAAATTATTTTAAATAATACACACCTCAGAAATAACAAAGAGACCAAAGCCCATAATAATTAGGACTTCATTGTGTAAACAAAACTAAAGGTGAGAAAATCACATTTATTTACCAAGGAAAGAGATAAAAATAAATTATGATAACTAGACAGGTATTAAAATGTATACCAAAAATTTCCATAAAAATAGATTCTACGAATATTTGCTCTTGTTTTCCTTTATGGTGTGTAAATGAATAATTCTACTGAATATAATGTATACATAATTATTATTGGATTTGTACCCAAAACAACAATATAAATATATTCTTGTGACAGCATCTGTTTGGAAATAAGAGCAAAACTGTTAAGAATAGTAATGTTCTTTTATTGGTTTGAACAAGTTAGAAAGCTCATCTTTTTAGAATGGGATCAATATGAGAAGTATTTCTCAGTATGTTTTCAGAAATTTGTATTCATAGGTGAGTCATAAGAAAAACAAAATCTTCATTGTCAGTAAAATAAATTACAAATGCAGAAGCTAAACCCTACCTCAGTAATCATTTTGGTAAATAGTACTGTACTATTTATATATAGTCTATTTGTATATATATAGTACTGTGATGAAGAAACCAGAAGAAGCTGGTGTATAATAAAAATAATTCTTTATGTTATCTTTTACATAAGCTTTGGGAATGTTATAGAAATTGGTAAATGGATTGCAAGGAGGGGAAGGAGGGAATAAAAAGAAATAGATTCTTTTGAAAGAAATAGCTTCAATAAAATCTTGAGAGAGAAGATGGAAGAGAAAGAAAAGAACATGCTCTTATTTAATAAAAGACCATTTATAGAAAAGATGAAAATGTTTTTCAATCCAGAATGGATTCTTTAAGTTAATAAAGTTTGAGATTTTTTTTACAAACTATATTTATTTCATTTCCTATTCTTATTTCTGTATTTTCTCCTTTTTCATACTTGCTAAGTCTCAAATCTTTTCTCATGATGCTTTCTCTATCTTGCGGCATATAGAAAAAAGACAAAAGCTGACTTCAAGGACAAATAATGTTTGTGCTATTTCAAATTAGATAGAGCCTTATCAATTTCCTCAATTCTATTATGTTTTGAGAGGAGACATTACCTCATTAAATCAAGAATTCATTGTTTACATTAAAATCTATTATTTGATGTATTTAAAAATGCATGCCTTTTATACTCTTATCTATATGAAATCCAAATATATTGTTTAAAGATCTTTTACTTATTGTTTTGAAATAAAAATACAAGAAAAGTGAGCATAAATACATATTATATGTGTGTATTCATTCCAGACGAAATGCGAGTGTAAATAGATAAATACATCCATACATATATACATGCATATTCCAAAACATACTATCTTCCTTAACTTATCCCTGCAAAATTGTATGTGCCAATAGAAACTAAATTATAAGAATATGATGTACTTGATATGTTACTGAAATGCCAGGAGAATCGTTTAGGTCCTTTTGCTTACCACAAAGAAAGCCAATCACTGAGACAATGAGTATCACCAAAGAAAAAGGCTATATTTTGATGCTGCAGCTGAGGAGATAGGAGTAAATCTGAAATCCGTCTCCCCAGCTGACTAAAACTGGGGCCTTTTCTAGTGGAGAAGAAGTGTAGCTACCCGGGGGAAAACAGGAATTGGAGAGGAGTAAGGAAGAAGAGCTTGCCAACACGAAGCTGGTGGTCAGTTAGGCAAACAGGAATTAGGTAGGGTAAGGAAAAGTAGTTTCAGTTCCTGGATACTATCTAGGGGGCTTGAGGGTCAGTTTCCTAAGAAAGGAGCTCAGATAAGACAAATGTAGGTTTCAAGCTTGAAGACCAGGAGGGTCAATTTCCGTTTATTTAAAAAAAAAAAATCTGTGGTACAATTGGTCTGCTTTTGTTTCTCTACCTCAGATACAGATCAGAGATAGAGAAAAATACTTTATTATGCATTATGCTGCATTTAGAGCTAGTACCTATGTTAAGGTTTGAAAGTGGATTTGGTCTCCTTGTGCTCAGTGACCATTCAACCAAGAAACATCCTGGCAAGTTTCAAAAATAAGAACTAAAACTGAAAAAGTATTGTGAGAAAAGAATAGAGTGGTGTCGCAAAAACGTGAGTTTAAATCTCAGTCTTCACTGTGGATATTTGTGAAATATTAGCATTTATTTGTCAAGTATCTACTTCATAGCACGGCCTTTGATTTATTGATTTAATGATTTGTGATTTAATTGATTTTTATGTGTCACACACCCTTTATAAAAAGGGAGTCTCAAGTTGGGGCCCAGGCATTTTCCTGTCTTGGATGAAGTTATTTCAACATTTCATTTCCTGAGAGGGAAAACTGATTGATCTAAAGGTACCCTAGGTGACAGGGACTATCTTGAAGACAAGCACCACTTTTATAATGTAAGAAAACCTGTTCTGTTTTTGTATTGTAACTGATACACTTTAATGCATTTAATTTACATCTTGAAGGCCACCCAGGGTCCATGCTCAGACCTGAGTATTTGAAAACTGCTATCATGGATTCTGCTGAAGATAATGCAGCTAAGGCTAGTTAAGTTAGAAATAAATCATACACCTTTGTTAAAAGGCGAAATATGCCAGTGATTTTGTGGGTAGTCAATTTTGTAATTACCTCCAAAGGAAATTCTGCAAACCACAAAAGGAAACATGTGCAAACTCAATAATCAGATGTATTGTATTCACAGGCTACAGTGTAGATTAATCATAGCTATACATTGTTGTATTCCATGAATTATTCTGAATAAATTTCAGGATGAGACAATATTGAGATAGCCCTAGCACATTAAAATGTATGATTTTGAAATAGTACAGTGAGTGGAATTTTATTTTTATTAGTTAATTATTAAAGTTTCCTAGAAAACTGTGAAAGAAGGAAGGAAAAAAAATTGGGGAAAAAGCATATGGAAGAAATTAGAAGAAGCCAGATACTCACACAAAAATATTACTATATATGGACTTATTTCCGTAGGAGGCTAATTATGAATTTTCTTATCAATTAGGAAGGAAAACTTTTATGTTTTTATGTCTTCAATAATTCAGCATTTACAGAAAATTTAATCAAGGACCTGGCCTTGAAAATTCCTTTAAGAGTATATGATTAAAATACTCATTCTTATCAATGCTCAAATGTTTAAAGAAAGAAAGGATGTCTCTTGTGATAAACAAATTAATCCTTTTTTTACATAGATAAGACACAGAATTTCCCTGCGAATGCTTCTTTTTTCTTGTTGTTGTTCTAAGGTAACTCTCAAATGAACAGTCTTCTAGGTGTTAAAAATTTTTTGAATCACTATTGCAATTTGAAATTGTCAAGTCAGTGTTAGACCATTTAAAAAGATAAATACAATAACAACAACAAGGACAAGAATAAAAAAAACCAGCATTCTTCCAGAGGAAGTACAAGCTTGTTAATGGACAAACCAAAGCAATATTATCAACATGCTAATTTTGGGTTAGATATCAGTCCCTTAGCCAGCAAATGTGTGGCCAATTTGAGATTGATCTCAAAGCAAATTTCACAGATCCAAAACTGAAGAAATTTCTATTAAATTTTGAAAAGCAAAGCAAAGGATGCAGCTGTGATAGAACCTCTGAACTCATTAGGATTTGGTGCTGGCTTAGAATACAGGCTCATAAAATCAATATATATGTTCTACTCTGTATAAACCTGTCCTTATATATAGACAATTGTTCAGATAATAACTAGACAAACAGAAAGACTGGGAGCACATTCATGCTTTGTCAAACTAAAACTGTCCCAATTATCCCATAAATTTGATATTTCTGGTTTCTTTTGAATAAACATAGAAGTTGACCCTCCCAGTCTTGAAACTTGAGAAAGTTACATCTGTTTTATCTGAGTTCCCTTCTCTAGAAACAAAGCATCAGGCCTCCCAGACAGCGTAAAGGAACTGAAATTTAGCAAGTCACCACATCTGGACAATATCACAACCCTCATTTGTCATGACTGCTTAACCAAACACCTCCTTCCTATTGACCAACTCTCTTTCTTACCCCTCCCTAATTCCTATTTTCCCACACTGGTTACATTTCTTTCTTGCTATATAAACTCCTAATTTTAGTCAGTTGAGGCGTTGGAGTTGAGACTAATTGCCCTTCTTCCGGACTATAGCACCTGAATAAAGTCTCCATTCCTAGCAATATTCACTGTCTCAGTGATCAGCTTTCTGCGTGTCAAGGAACAGGACCTAGACTAAAGCCCTAGAATTTCAGTAACAAAATTGTCATTAAAAAATAAGCATTAATTTGAAAGCATAACCAAAATTTCCTTAAAGATTTTATTCTTATGGTAGCTGGGGGGAGGGAGTGGGGCATCCTGAAGATACTTTCAGTTCCCCCATCCGATGTGCCCAGAGCCTAGACAACCACTGATTATCTAGTAGTTCCTTAGCTGTGATTCTGTGAGCAGGATTTACTTTCATAAGTTATTTCAAAACACTTTAGTACAGTCACTTATGGAATTCCAGACTGGATTTTCAAATGTAGTTCTCTTTTTCTTATTAACTCAAAAAGCTTCTCTTCTGAGCTTGCCAAAAAGGGTGGTTCTCCACATAATAACATGTACATTATGACGCCTATGCTCCAAGTGTCATATTGCTGGCTGTAGTTGTGGGCATTGATAACTTCAGGGGCCATATAGATGGGAGTCCCACATGTGGCCTGCAGCATGGCTTCACTCCTAACTTTGCTTCTTCACCGCTAAACCAAAATCAGTCACCTTTATGTTCAAGTTTGTTTCATTGTTATCATCAATAAGGCTGATTTTAACCAATATGTTTTCCAGTTTCAAATCTCTATGTACAATATCATTATTGTGAAGATAGGCTATAGCTGATTCGAGACCTCTCTTACCCCAAGAATGGGGAAGGGGTCCCGGAGGCCTCGTGAGCTTACCCTTTGAGTAAATATCATGAACTCAAAGAGTTTAGAAATTAAGCGATTTATTAGGCAGAGAGAGAGAAAAAGAGAGAGAGAGAGACAGCTCCCACGCTGCTGTGGGAGGGGATCCAAGGGAGGAATCTGTATAGGTAAGGAGCAGTGGGTTTTAACCTTGGAGTATTTCTGCCCCATTCATATTCTTGTCCAATGAGAGGAGTTCTTTCAAACTTCCTCTGGAGTGATTGATCTTTGACTTTTGATACCGGATTGGCTGCTAAGTCTGCAATGGCGGCCCCTCCTCCCAGAGCTTTTCTCGGGCTTTTGGAACAAATTGGCCCACCTGGAATTTTCTACTTAGCCCGCCTACCAGGACAGTCAGATAAAGAACTCTAGGTTCCCGGATGGGGGCGTGCATGGAGGTATGGCACTAGGAAGCCTCTGCCTTTGAAAACACGCCCCTTGTGGACTTGGGAAGAGATATTTTTTTCCTTAACAGTTTCTCATTATGACAAATAATACCAAAGGACTCAAGAAAATATTCAGAGTTCAGATTCAGTGCAAGAATTGCCTCCCTATTCTAAGCAAGATGGCCTTGAACAAGTAGAGACTCAGTGGATCTCACTCTGCAACCAAATCCTAGTCTATGTCAGCAAGGATATCAATCAAATCATAATGGAATTCCCACTAATAAACACCAACCTGGCAGATCTATCAGGAGCGTACTTGTATTCAGGCAGAGTTACATTATAAGCTTAATGCAGCAAAGAAGAATGCACACTAGAGCATCCATGGTATATTTCAGAAGGACTGAGTGGGGAGATTCACTTACAGAATTTGGACTTGTGGTGAGTGATTCCAATCAAGGATCAGGGAAGCAAAGTCCATTTTGTTAAGAGTCGTACAAAAATAATTTTTTTCAGGTTTTTTTTAATTGCAAAATTGCAATTACTTTTGCACCAACCTAATACATTTGATGTTCCAAAAGAAGGTCAGTTCAGTAGTTGAATATGTCAGTAATCCTAGTTCAAGATGTAGAAGGGAAGAATTAAGGCTGGGGATATTACCTGTAGGACATCAACACTCCTCTTCAAGAATAGTTTATTTGTTATTTTCAAATTTAGTGTGGGTTTTGCTATGTTCTATCCAATACATTATTTTCTGTTGTCCTGTTTATTTCTCTTTGAAAACTCTGTTAATGCTCTTTAGGAACATCTCATTTTGATTTTCAGGAGGGCTAAATTTCAATCTAAGGCCAAACCATTTCTGCAACAAAGGTGGCAATGACTGTGAATTTGAAAAATACAAACATGACCTGATGGCTCTCTTTTTCTCTCAGCTTTAGAAAGGGTTTGTTGGGGTATTAAATGCATTTTTGATTTACAATATTTTTTATTTATAATGGCTTTATTGTAAGTAATCTTGTTATAACTCAAGAAGTATCTGTATATTGAGAAGTTTGGTTCTCCTAAATGACAATGATTAAAGTTATTCATTTGCCACCTATGATATTTAAATGAATTTTGGCAATTCAAAAATGTAGAACTGACCATTCCACTTAGCAAATTCTGTAGGGTTTCCTGATTTTCTTCCTAACTTGTAAAGCTTTTATACTACTCTTCAAACCAAGCAATAAGGCCACCATCAAGTAAAAGTAGGCCCAGTTTATTTTCTATAATACACTGAATATTTTTTAAATTCATTAAAAGCATTTTAGCAACCACATCTCTATTATGAGTCTATACAATTATTTCCTTCAGAAAACTGACATCTCATCCATGTTTCAGTGATGCTTAAAACATTTCAGGGTGTTGGAGATATTTTTTTTCCATGTTTAAAACACTTAGTTTTAAGCTTCCTCTGACCTGTTTAGGATAACGAAAACTAAGGCCCTGCAGTCTGCTCTTTTTTTTTTTTTTTAATCAACATTTAATGGAAAGGGGGAGGGAAAGGAGAATGCATGCTGTTAGCTATTATCTTTACAAATGACTTGTTAGCCTTTTATTTGTCTGCTCATGCTTCAAACACTCAAAGGACATTTTCAGAATCTCAGTAGATGAAGGTTCAATCTTGAAATGACGTGACAGGCTGTATCTTCCTTAAAAGATTTTGACATGATATTAAGCCATAGTTACAAGTGAATACTTGAATGGGAAGCCCTGGGGAAATCTGTTAGAGCTGGAACACAGCATTTACAGCAGGAGGCAGGTGTCTGCACCAGTGAAGCAAACAACAATATGATATATTTAGTATCGAAAATGGAAGCAAAACTACTGATTCTTTACACTGGGGACAGTGGAAGAAGTTGAATGAGGGGAAAAAAAAATCATCTTTTGGGGCCCTAGAAAATGTTAATTTACTGACAGTATGAAATATGCTCTCATCACGGCAGGTGCACTCAGAACCAGGTGCTGCTCTCAATATTGTCTTTGAATTTATGTTTCCTTTTCAGTGATAGGATGTGAAGCAGCTGTACTGGCCATGTGGAGAGAAAGCAAAAAGCTTTTAATTAGCAGTTAGGGGGCTGTTAATTTCTTTGGGGATCTCTCTCTCTCTTTCTCTTCTCTTTGTACTTTCACTAGATTCTTAGGAGTTTCTATATGTCTCCTAAAACACAAAGAAAATCAGAGGAACAACATATTATGGTAGATTCAGGGCATGGGTTTTGTACTGTTGATGAGTACATTCAGAAGCCTAAATAAATTTTTTTGGAAATTAAATTCACATTCAAGTTATTTACTACCTTGAATATTCTTTTACTCATAATATTGTGTCATTAAATTAAGAAATAAAATGTACTCATTGACATTGGGAATTTTTTCTCATGATGCAATTTTAGCATATACTTCTTTGTGGTTTTCATGTAAATGATCTACACACATCAATTCTCAGTAGTCATTAATCATTATACCTAAGTGACAGTAACATATACAACTATAAATATATTTATGTCACTATATATAGTACAATCATGTATATATAAATATGTAATCTAAAAATATGTTTTATAGATATGGGGAAATAAAATTGATAACGGCCATCTGAAAATTAGGCAGATTTTTCATTTTCCTGTAACCATTACTTTTTATCTTCCCAACTTTCATGTTTAGAATTTTATTATTATTAAGAACTTCTAATATATATTCTAATATTATTAATGCTTTAAATTATATTTTTATATTTAAAGCATAAAACTCCTCTTTATTTTGATGTTTTTCTCAGATCAGCTTTCTCTTTCTTGCAATAAGTAGACAATCCAAACTTATACTACAAAATAGCAATCAACAAAACCATTGTATGTCTCACTGGTAAATATATTGTTTTAAATGAATTTGTAGTGATGGTATGGTCATGTTCTAACAATGTTTAAAGTGTTCTTTTACCTTTCTTTCAAAGGCTAACTTGTTAATATTATAATTAGTATGTGGAAAATAACATGTGATGTTAAGCTCTCTTGTGTTGGGAGACTTGACTTGATCTGGATCTTAAAGTTGTATACCTTCAAAACAGGCAGACAAGAAGAGACAAATTGCTATTAGAGAAGAAACCAGCCCTGGTAAAGTTAGAAACAGAAGCAGGAAAGATATATCATGGGGTAGTCAGAAGTCTGGCCTTGCTGAAAAGTAAGTATGAATCTTAGAAATTACTTTGACATAGATTTAGCTAACACAACTTGACAGTAATTAAAGATCTGGAAAATGTTATCTGAGCTTGCACTTGATAGGGTAAAAACTAAACAAAATTCTTATAGGAACCATGAAATACGTGGTAAAATATAGCAAAGGCTTTAAAGCTAACAAACTTAAGTTTTAAGTCTTGGTAAATCCCCTACAGTTAGTAGCTATATTTTGTGATTTGAAAATGAGGACAATCATACCTCTATCACATATATAATAAGCTATATCTGATGAACTAATCAGAAAACAGTATTTTTCTCCTGCTACTGTATTTGTTACAGTGTTATGTCAATATCAATAATCTTTGACCCTTCATGACATCTCAAGCAAATCTTAAAGGTTCTTAGTAACTTACAGCTATTAGATTAGAATAGATTCTTTTTATTTTATTTTACTTTATTTTTATTTTTGAGACAGCGTCTTGCTCTGTTGCCCAGGCTGGAATGCATTGGTGCGATCTTGGCTCACTGAAACCTCCACTTCCTAGGTTCAGGTGATTCTCTTGCCTCAGCCTCTGGAGTCCCTGGGATTGCAGATGTCTGCCACCACACCTAGCTAATTTTTTTTTATTTGGGTAGAGATGGGGTTTCACCAAGTTGGCCAGGCTGGTCTCCAACTCTTGGCCTTAAGGGATCCACCTGCCTCGGCCTCCCAAAGTAGAATAGACTTATTTCAGAACAGACTACATAAAAACTTGAAACTCAGGTCCACTTCAAGTCACCTTTCATTATTTCAGTAGAGGCCTGACCAGTGTCCTAGAGACCAGCAGTTGCAGAGGTGGAGGTGGGTAGTTGCAGAAATGTGGTGTGGTCTTTCAATTTTTTTATTCTCTCTCTTTCTCTCTCTCCTATAGTGGACATTTGTTAAAGAAGAGAGAAGGGGGATAAGTTAAAGTAAAAGTGAAATTTTCCTTTTACTGCTCTGATGTGATAGATGATCACAACTTCAGTTTCATCACCTTCCTCTGTCTATCTTTTCCCCAAGAAAATAAAATGTACCCTCGACCTTATTAAATAGTGAAAATGAAGCTTGGCTCATGGCTCTCCTCTCATAGTGCCTTGTTATCATGAGTCACCTCCTGTCTTCAGACTTTCCCAGTTGAGAAAAAAGCATCCAGATCATGCCTCCTCACCCAGTGAATCTGTATATAGGTGTAAACAGTGTTGCACATATATAGAAAGAGTGTGAGATAAAAGGTCCTTTTATATGGCAACCCCAGTGTCAATGGGAGACTTCCCAGGAAAGACTACCTTAGGTTGAAGAAAAGAATGGGAAGACATATACAATCCCCTTCCTGATAAAAATGCCAGATCTCTTTGCATCTATGATTTCCTCAGTCTCCTCAGAAATCGAATCTACCATTATTTGGACAGTTGATGTGTGACAGAGCTAACAGAGAAATGACAATTTTTTACATTTTTGGACTCACCAAGTTTTGATTAGCGCCATTACTTAAAACCTGATCACAGTATTGTGCTTTATCCTCCGTCTTGAGGCTCCAGTAAAATTTTGAAGCAATAAGAAAAGTTCCCCAGTATATTCTGATACATACATAAAATGTTTATGAACATTTTACCCAATGAACTATAAAAGTCTTTATTCTGCTATATGTAGAGTTAATCTCAAATTCTAATGAGACGGCAATTTTTTTTTCTGGCTATTCGTACCAATAATGGATGAAAACAATCAAAATTCACTTTATACTCATATGATGTCATTCCTTTTGCATCATAAAGTATGGTGAAGTTAAATAAAATATATAGAGACAAATCTCTGAAACATTTTATTTGAGAATAAAGAAGTGCAGTTTGGGGCACACACATAGATAGGCTTGTCTTTGGTGTGTCCAAAGAACAAAGAGAACGTTAGAGGTTTTATACAAAAAAGAAACATGCGTTGCTCTTTGAGAAAGTTGATTAGCAGAGTAAGGTTGTGGGGAGCTGGTAAGTTTTTATTAATAAATGAGGGAAATAAGTAAAACTATTACAGTTACAGTACCTCCATTAGATTCAACTGGTTTTAGGTTATAGCAGTCAGTTCTAATAGCCAGGCTCACCCAAAATTACATTCTTAAAGCAATGTTGTGTGCTCAGTACTTTATTCCTTCCAGCAAAATGACTGTGTTTTAGTTGGGTAGGTCAAGAATGAACCAACTCACATGATCTTCTTTCAGAAGTACAGCAGAATGCAAATGTATAGTGACATTATTTACTTTTTAAAAATTTTAAAGGAAATTAATAAAACTGAAATAAATGTGTTATTGGATTTTGCAAATATGTTATTCCAGATTTGGAATTCATTATCCTGCTATATTGTCTTTTTTAAAAAAATATTTTTTTTCATTATGAGGAATGCAAAATCTTATCCCTTTCTATTATTGTATTATTCTGTTTATATAGCATAATTTTTATGGGGATAGTTTTCTAAATACCATGTTTAAATATAGCACAATTTAAATATTTTTAAATATTTTATTTAAATTAACAATAATTTTTATATATTTCATGAACTTGTTTCTTTTTGGAGCAAAAAGAAATTATAAACATCATATAGTC
This sequence comes from Cheracebus regulus, assembly GCA_963574635.1. Taxonomy (NCBI): domain Eukaryota; kingdom Metazoa; phylum Chordata; class Mammalia; order Primates; family Pitheciidae; genus Cheracebus; species Cheracebus regulus. Next base: position 22,821 of record CAUYQU010102489.1, on the reverse strand, counting down.
CCACTGTATGTTTTTAACAGAGAAAGAATTTGAGGTATAGAGATAAAATGTCAATATCTAGGCACTCATATGTTATAAATAGTAAATGTGAAATCAGAAATAAAACCTACAATTCTGGTACTCTAATAGTTCTGCTAAGCCATGTGGCTCCCAAAGTAAGTGCTTCTCCAGGAAGCCTTATGGTTTCCTTTAATAAATTAACTTTTGTGACAGTATGCTGTGTCCCTGTGTGACTACTGGTAGCTATTTAAATAAAAGTCATTAGCTAAATTATTAATTCAAAAACTTTTAACAAACACCTGATTTTCTAAAGTAGAACAAAAAGCTTCAACTTTTTTCTAACACAACATCCAATATTTGCCATGGAGTGTTTTCCTCTTTTCAATGAATTTTTGACTCTAAGTTATCATAGAAAACATAATAGAAGCATGAAGAGATCAACTGGTATTTAATTAACTAGAATTCCTAGGTGAAATGTAATGGTGTTTTGCTATTTGTCAACATGAATGAATTTAGAAAATCAACATTAATATTTTAACAGACACATTTTATGAAACATAATAGCTAACTTTGAAAACCCTGCAGTTTCAGAACAAAACTGAGTTGATTCATTTTAGAGCAGGCTCTAACTTTTTGTTTTCAAAGCAGCAGTGATTTATGAGTAATTTACTCCTATGGGTAAATATTAATTATGTCAGAGAAAACAAAATGTTTCAAAATTTTATAAACAATATCCAAGTTTGTCTTTATCATACAAATACATGAAACATTTATTGCAAGAAAAATATTAAAATATATATCAAAGCAGAAAAGCTTAAAAAATTTATCAGCAGGAGGCAGTGGCTCACGCCTGTAATCCCAGGACTTTGGGGGACCGAGGTGGGCAGATCATGAGGTCAGGAGATCGAGACCATCCTGGCTAACATGTGAAACCCTGTCTCTACTAAAAATACAAAAAATTAGCCAGATATGGTGGCACGCACCTGTAGTCCCAGCTACTTGGGGAGGTTGAGGCAGGAGAATCGCTTGAACCCGGGAGGTGGAGGTTGCAGGGAGCTGAGATTGCTGCATTGCACTCCAGCCTGGGGAACAGAGAAAGACTCTGTCTCAAAAAAAAAAAAAATTAATTAAACTATCACCGTTTGCATATACATTTATAACTATATATTACACCCACTATTTATAGAAATTTGTTTTTAGAAAGGTCTTTCATAACAGTACCTTATTTGACCACTGCAATAACCAGAATATTTAGGCATGGTGGAAAACTTGTTTTCTAATTTTATACACAGAGTAAATCTCTGCTAATGAAATTACTTTTTTTCTTTTCTTTTCTTTTCTTTTTTTTTTTGAGATGGATTCTCACTCTGTCACCTAGGCTGGAGTGCAATGGCACAGTCTTGGCTCACTGCAACCTCCACCTCCTGAGTTCAAGTGCTTCTCCTGCCTCTTAAACTACATACAATTTGCCAACATTTTAGTAGGTACTTTTTACAATGGGAAAAGTGTTTTAAATACTAAAAAACCAAAAGTCATCTTACAGGGGAGGAAACTAAGGTTCAGATAGCATAAAATGCTTCTGTTCTACTTCTAACATAAATTAAGTTTGAGCTTTAAACATTGGTATTCTTTCTTGCCCTTCAAAATACAACTTAATCATTAGTTTTTATATGATGGCTTTTCTCAATTTTATTTCTTCTCATTCTATCGTTTCATGATGGAATATTAATGATAATAGAAATATTTATATTTTAAATTCTAATCGTATTGTAGGCATTCTGGAAAGCACTTACATTCTATTAAGGCAATTAGCCCTAGTAATGTTACATTTGATTGCTTTGTCATAGATTGATTAAAAGATTAAATCAGTGGGTTGATTGCTAATTATTTGTTTTCTCAAATTTACATAAAATCTAGTACTTCTTTTTACATGAGTTGATGTTGGTTAACCATTCTTACAAACACAAAGAGATGGGAAAGTACATTAGAATCCCAAAGAATCCTTCTTTCAACCCAGTATAGAGACTCCATTGTTTGCCAGCTGGGCCAACATTTATGAATTGTGATTCAGAAGGAAAAGAAGGATCCAGGCCCTTTCTGAGTTGAAGTTGCAGGATGTGATGTGCCTGAACTCTCCTGTCATATGTTTCTAGTCATGTGGTGAAAGATAATTTGAGAGAACAGAAAGCAAAAAGAAGCCGAATAGTCAAAAATGGAAAAAACAAATGCTGTCAGGAGTCAGGGTTTGGGACTGAGGTGTTTTGGGGTCTCAATTGCTACATTGTCCTTCCTGTAGTTTAGTTACATATGCCAATAAATTATTATTACTGTCTTTTTACATGAGCCAACATATCTTCAATTTTACTCTGGCAAAGAGTTTCAGATAGGGTCTCACTCTGTCTCCCAAGCTGGAGTGCAGTGGCCTGATCATGGCTCACTGCAGCCCCCCTCTCCCAGGCTCAAGTGATCCTCCCACCTTAGTCTCCTGAGTTGCTGGACTACAGGTGTGCACCACCATGCCTAGCTAACTTTTATATTTTTTGTAGAGACTAGGTTTCGCCATGTTGCGCAGGCTGGTCTTGAACTCCTGAACTCAAGCAATCCGCCCACCTTGGAATCCCCAAATGCTGGGATTACAGGTGTGAGTCATCACACCTGACTGAGTTGTGCTTCTTTTTATTATTAAAAAGCAGAAAAAAAAGAGCTGATAAAGGTGTCTCCAGATCTTATGAGAGTACTTTCTATCTAATATTTTTTAACATTGTGTTTGTCTTTTATAATTAAAGTCTCCAAATTTTACCATCTTGTCCCAATAAACATTCTTTTATGGTGCCATGTAACTCAATTCACTGATAGATAATAATTATTGATGTTGCTACCCACTGTAGTTTTTTTTTTAATAATGAAAACTAACATCTAAAAATAGAATTTTGTTTTTTATAATAAAAACCAACAGCTAGTCATCTTCCCCCATCATCAAGTTGATAGTATTTGTGTCAATTTATAAGGTATTTCATGATTTACTTATTATTTTTTACTTAGTCATGTATAAGACACTTCAGTTGTCTTGAAATCAAGCACGTTTCCTTGGGAACTTTGGGAAAAGGAGAAGACAAATAGGAAGGATCCAGAGAATGTTGTATGAAATTGCTTTAATTAGATGAATATCTTATTCACTAGTATTAGAAGAAAGAATGTTTATTATTTACTCTTTATTTGGACTTGTAGAAAGTAGTTTTCTGTTATTTTGTTTATTTTTGTCTGAAAGAGGTTCAAATACAATCCCTAGAGCTACCTTTTAGAAGACTGCCATCAAAAGGAATCTGCAAGACAGTTCTTATTTTTTTAAAATTGATTTCATATTCAAATACTTTATTGTTCAATAAATATCCAATGCTGTTTCTCTATTCTCAAACACCCTATCTGGATATCTAAAAATATGCTTCATTCTTGTATATCAAATATATGTAGGTGGCCAGATGCAGCAGCTCACGCCTATAATCTCAGCACTTTGGGAGGCCGAGGCAGGCAGGTCACCTGAGGTTAGGAGGAGCCTTGCCAACATGGTGAAGTCCCTTATCTACCAAAAAGTACAGAATTAGCTAGGCGTGGGCACCTGTAAACCCAGATTTTCGGGAGGCTGAGACAGGAGAATTGCTTGAACCCAGGAGGTGGAGGGGTTGCAATGAGCTGAGATGGCGCCACTGCATTCCAGCCTGGGCCACAGTGAGTCCCCATCTCAAAAAATCCAACCAACCAACCAGCCAACCAAACAAAAACAAATGTGTATAGTTAATTACACCTCTTTGTATATTTGAATAAGTATGAGAAAAAATTAGTGCCAGGTATTTCTAATTGATTCAGTCTTCAGTGAAGCATCAATTCTAAGTCTATATAGGGTAATTAAAATTTTGCTTTTTTTTTAGTCTGCACATATTTTTAAAGGCAATTTTGAGCACTTCAGCACTAATAGTACTCTTTTTCTTGACAATGCTTACCTTGACATTTCTAACAAGTGAATGAATGAATGATTTCTGCTAATATTCAAGTAATGTCTCAGCATGATGAAAAAGATTCATGTTTAAGAACTTGCATGGAAATCTTTTAGATACCAGGTGGCTACAGTGATCACAGATCTCTGTAGAAAAAAAAAATGTTCACAAGTTAAATATGTAGGTAGGGCTCTCATCCATCCTTGATCTCTGCACTAGACTATTGATTTCATTAAGGATGCAGTATAGCCCAGAGTCTTTAAGCAAACACATTTTCCCCTTAAAAATCAAATAGAGGAATAGGCAAAGAATTCTCTTTCATCTATAAATTATGAAGCCAAGTTCAAGAAATTCAAACTACTTGAAAAGAAGTATTTGATTTCTTATGTAATAAAGTTGTAAAAAATAAATAAATAAAATAAAAACTCAATGCAGACTTGTTCAAATGATGAGAACTTTAGTATTTTTAATATAAACTCAGTACTCTACATGCAACTGTTATTTGGAAATAAATAGTAAAATGAAAAAATTATACAAGCAGTCAGTAGCAAAGCTTAATCTCAGAATAAATGTTCATTGACTAGACTTTCTTTTCAGGAAAAAATCTAGTTATAATTCTGCGCACACACACACATACACACAAAAACTTCTTTACACCCCATCTTTCTCATTGTCTTTTCTCTGGCTGAGGGAAGAGATTGCTCTAAAAATGAGGAATCACCTCCCACAAATTTTTAAGTATGTGCTGAATTTCTTTCTATTATTCTGTTTAATTTGAGAAATAGCAAATCTTCAGTCATTACTTACCTTTAAATGGTTAAATTACAGTAGTGACAAAAATGACTACTTTAATGTATTAATAGACTAGTTTAAAATAAAATAGTTTTCTATCCTGACAATATCCCTTTAGAAGACGGTATAAATTTGTTACTTTAAAGCCATTCACAATCTTTTTCACTCCCTTTTGTCCCTATCTTTTAGGTGGCTTAATTAATATATATACCTTCTCACATTATCTGCACATATCATGGCCATATAAAAGAGATCTGGTCAAAAAAGAAAAGGTAAAAGTGCTTTAAAAGAGCATTGTTCAAAATGCTACTACTAAAACTAATAAAGATATAATTTATTAAGAGAAAATACTCTTCTTCTTTCTTGGAACTCAGACCCAAATGAAGAGTTACAGAGCATCTTCTGTTCGTGATTGGAAAGTCACATATTAATGACAAAGGAGCAGAAATGAGAAAGAAAAAAATATGTGTCCTTTATGATCCATTTGCGCTTTGGGCAGCTTATCTGTGAGCCTGCTGATTTAGTGCCTAACCCTTACCTAAAGTTTAGATTCTGAAAATGTGTAATTATTTAAGCTATTATAGAGTGTTCTCTGTTTGCTGTAAAAATGCAATTAACATTAAATTATATACTCCATAAACAGGAGGACCTTTCCCAAATTGAGCTATTACTTATTGTTTCCATTCTATTCTGTAGTAATATTGGTAGAAAAAAAGACATAATTTTTTTTGGCTTAAAACATTATAATTTAACACAAGCCTGCCTCAATAATATGATACCTTTCAGAGTTTCTTTTGTGATAGGTGAAGCACTTAGACTTGTCAATTTTCTAGGAATAATTTTTCTACTATTTTTACTGGGTTCATACCTTCTTTCAAACACTATGTGAGAGAGAGGGAAGGAGAAAAATAAAACACCATGCAAATTTAGTTATTCATACCTTATTATTTTTATTGCTATTGAGGAAAAGACTTTTAGAAAAATCAAGTAATAAAAGCTATTTTTTAGAAATGATCTAGACTTGCAGAAAAGAATGCAGTTGATTTATTTAGAACATGCCAATTGCTACATATATTTGATATACCTGCTTGTTTAGATGTACATAATCTCTTATTTATATGATATTCATGTAATGGTATGTTCTAAATCATTTTACTGTCATATTAATAAGTTACTGAAGACTAAATACTCATTTACTTGCTTTACTTTAAAATGTTTATATCTCATTAAGTACATATAAAACCTGTTGGTTTTGTGGACTAAATGTAACATATATTACATAAAATTATCATTCAAAGTTTGAATATTTAAAAGGTTTAGTTGATATATAAAATATGGTATGTATAATACATACTCATTTGGATTATTGGTGAATGGTTGATCTTTGTGATCTTTAAGTCACTTTCAAGCCTTGTTCTCAGTAGTTTAAAAGTATTTTTTTTCTTTTTGAGATGGAGTCTTACTCTGTTACCCAGGCTGGAGTGCAGTGACATGATCTCGGCTCACTGCAACCTCTGCCTCTTGGGTCCAAGCCATTCTCCTGTCTCAGTCTCCCGAGTAGCTGAGGCTACCGGCACACACCACCATGAATGGCTAATTTTTTTGTATTTTTAGTAGAGATGGGGTTTCACCATATTGGTCAGGCTGGACTCAAACACCCAATCTCAGGTGATCAACCTGCCTCGGCCTCACAAAGTGCTGGGTATTATAGGCGTGAGTCACTGTTCCCAGCCTAAAAGCATTATTTAAAAATCTAAAAGCATCCATGTATCTATGTTTTATTTCTTTATTAAAAGAGTATTTTATTCCTATCTATTCCTAATATTCCGTAGTAATTCCATCTAAATTATCATATAATAACATGCACTAATTTTTGAACATTTACTTTCTTGAATAAAGCACCAACTTTGTTTCTACTGGAAGTTCTGCAACAACAGAAAATGTGTGACAAAAATGCCAGAAGTATTGCAGTCTCCCTTTAGTTCCTGAAAATCATTAAGGAAGAAAATTAATCTGGTAAGTTTTTCCACAATGTTTGAATTTATATGAATTCAACTTCTCTGCAGTGACTAGATAGTAATGTTAATTTGAACATGGATGCATAGTGTGTGCTGGGTAAAGGACAATTCAGCTATAAAAAGTCCTATCTCAGTAACGCTAACTATTTCTGGCTTCTCATTTCTTGTAATTTAAAGAAGTAGCCTGCAGACTTTCTTATTATGCCTGTCACATCTGCCATTATATCTCCATACCTCCAACATGTCTGTAGCAATGCCCCTCAGGCCCCAGTTGCATCGGTAGGTGATGATGTTAGACCTAGTCTTCCAGGATTCAGTGATACAGCAACCTTTGTTCTTTCCTATTCATAAAGCAGTTTAAAATGACTAATCAACAAGAAATTTTAAAAGGCACTTTGTTCTTGCCAATAAAAAAAATGTATATAATAAAATGCAAGATTTCTTTGTTACCATAAAAGAAAAAAAGAAAACATTAGAATTACCAACCCTCCAACTGCAAATTTGTGTATTCTCATTTTGCAATGCAGCATCAATTTTACTACATAAAGTACATGTATACATAGTCTTTGCATAATCCATTCTATTGCCCCTATATTTTACAACTTTATATATTCATATAAAGTTTTTTAAATGAAAAAATTTACTTACTTTTAAAAAGAAGCTCCATTTGGGATGACTTGGAAGTTTTGTTTTTTTCATTAAGTTATTGAAAAGATGAATTGGTTATTTTTCTTAAGGCTTCTGAACACATAGTCACATGTCTATTCCTGCCAAGGATTTGCTAACCAAACACAGTTATGTGCTAACTTGACTGTCACAAATACAATACTGAAAAAAAAAAAAATCTCAAAAAATAAAACCAAAGTGAAATTAATTCTCTAAATAACAAAAAGTCTACTCGGTTATATTTAAAAATATTATTATATTATGAAATACACAGTAAAGAGGAGAACCATAGTAGTGACTAACCTTTGATAGTGGTAGAAGTCAGTCAGAAACAGCTGGTGTTTTAAACCTCAGCTCCACCACTTAGAAACTCTGAAGTCTTAAAGCCTCAAGGCCCCAAATTTCCTCATTGGAAAAGCATAACAATTGTCATGTAGAGTTAATGAAAAAATTAATGGAAACCTTCTCTCTTGAGTAAGCACTGAATAAATATTAGATATTGTATTGATATTACTTTTCTTTTTCTTTTAATCTCAATTCATATTTTGTTTTCAATTGAAGGGACTTAACTAAGTTTAGAGCTGTTTACAAACTAGATGTCTTCCTGAACTTTCCCATCAAATATTCGAAAAAAACAGGTGTCTGATTGGGGAAAGCTACATCTCTTTATTGTATATTCACAGATAGGGTTGACAGATAAAATACACTCAGTTAAACTTGAATATTTACAATTAAGTTTTCCAGATGAAATACATCCAATTAAATTTCAATTTTAATTTAAAATCAAAATTAAATTTCTATGTCAGAAAAACAAGAAATCATTTTTTAGTATGATCCAAATATTGCAAAGGATATACTTGCTATAGGTCACATAGTTATTCATTGTTTATCTAAAATTTAAATGTAACAGAAACTTCTGTCATTTATTTGCTAAATCAGGCAACCATTATCCATAATGCAATTGACATTTAAGGAAACATTATAAGGAAATATGTTGAACTTGGTATAAGGCAATTATCACAAAATGTATTTGACCATAACATGTTATTTGAAGTTAATATCTATTAGTACATTGATGATCACAAATCTAGAAAAGCTTTTGATTTCATACCTTAATTTTAGTTTTATAGGTGAGAAATCTAGTGAAAGATGCTTCACTGAATTTCTTGTTACAGTAGAGGTCAGATGCTAGTCACCTAGTCATCTAGGCTGCATTCTCTCAGTTCTTTTCAAAACAATTTTCTGTTCTTTCAATTTTATCTTTTGTCATGTAAGAGCTCTGTAATCATAAATTCTGCTTAATATAATATACTGATTTGTACATAATGTAGACATCAGCAACTTTTAGCATGTATTACCTTATTCATTTGATTAATACCTATTTTTAAATGATCAACTTTTTAATATAAATATTTTGATTATATAAACTATGGAATTTATAAATTTTCAATTAACTGTATTTGTTCATATTCAGAAATAGATTGGCTGTACCTTATAAATTCTATACCTTATATACAGAAAACACTTAAAAAACAAATTTGTTGTGGAAGCTTGGACAAAGTTGCATCAGAAATCCAACACTATAGGTTGATTTCTCTCCACAACCTCTAATACGACAGTGCAAACAAACCAATAAATACACAAGACAGCATACTTTTATCTCAGTGGAATTTTTGAAATACAGGCATGAAAATGTATGGAAAATGACTGAGAATGGTGAACATATGCTTTCAGGAAAATTGCTTTTCTTATTTTTCTATTTTAGTAAGAGTTAAATAACATAAAACAAATGTTATACAATATTTTGATGAGACTATTTTCAGACTTGAAGTAATTTTTACTTTGTTTTTGAAATTAATTGTCATGCTATTTAAAAATATATTATTTGGTTGTAAAGTTTTTAAAAAATTGGTTAGATAAAAGTTTTTATCTCAGTCATAGGAGAATAGATTTTTTAACTGTTACATAAGGGAAAAAAAAGTGTGTAAGTATCTTTTTGAGGCACTGCTTAAGAAAACCCAAGCTAAACCAGTTCTTATAATATTTTTGGCGGAGTCAAATGGCATATCCATGCAAAGTTTTTGCAATGTTAAAAACAGACAAAAAAACACCTCCTATTTAAAGCCAGGAGTATGTGAGAATAGCAGATTTTTTTTTTTTTTTAATATTTACTTTTACTGTGTGGGTGTTCATTTAACTTAAGGAAACCACTACTGGGTAGTTCAGGCAGCATGATACATTTTTGAAGTTCATGTTTTCCCTAGAAAATATTTTAAATCCTATAGTGAAGATTAAATCCTCGATCCCTCTTGCATGAGTAAACTTTAGCTTCTCTAGAAGTTTAAAGCCAAAGGCTTACTTAAAATAAAAGGAGTATGACTCTTGAAATAAGCAGTTTTCCAGCCTTACTGTTTACTATAATTGCATAGAATGCCTAGAGTTATTTAAGCATGGTAATATTTTATATGCTTTTCTTTTTAACATTTACATTTATAAGAGTTCCAGGGCTATGAATAACTTCTCTGAAAAAATAATATCATAGTGAATGTACTTTATTTCTCTAAAACATGTAAACACATAATAAGTTGGAAATTATAATGTTTTGGGAAATAGTATACAGATCTTTAGATGGAAATATGTCATGTAGCAATAACTTATCATTTGAACCTATAAATAATCAATTTTATGTTAGTCTAAAATTTTGCTATTTATTAATTTAAAAAGAAGAACATAATTTTCTCTTTGTCATAAATCTTTGTTTTCTGTATTTTAAGACATTTGTTCTTGATTATTAGCACATCTCTGTCTTTGAAAAGTTGTTTTGAAGTAATTGGAGTTTCTGTGACTAAATTCCAAAGCTGGCCATAACTGGCAAACTTTGGAAACAATAAAATATCTGTTCTGAATGCAAAATAGAATAAACTAACAATGAAATTCTAATGAATCAAATTGCTATTTGAACTGATTCACTTAAATATACTTGTTATCTATCATAATCCGAATTTAAAGATCAATAGTGCCTACTTTTATATCATATTATCTATTCATTATTTGCAATTGTCAAAGTAAGCCCAGTTATTAAACACTGAAATCTTTTTCAAAACAAGCAAATTATTCATCATATTATAAGATCCAGTTATTTAGAGGAGAAATATTGATTGTTTTAAAAATTATAGATTATAGAATGTCTAATTACTACAATATACTATTGAGTATTTTTTAGAGATAACTTGATCATGAAAAGAAGGCCTTAAAATCAACAGTGACATGTAGGTTTGCAAGATTGTGATAATAACTTTGCAACAAGATTGTGATAAATAACCCAAGTAATACTGCACAATTTGTAGCAATAACTAGGATATATTAATTTAGGAAGTAATTTTTTTAAGATGCAAAAAATCTGTCAAATTCTGATGTTGATCATCTTCATAACAAATGACACAAGTGAGTAAATATTTCAATAACCATACAACTAAAGAAACTGTGGTTGTCATTTCCCACAACACTTTGATTTAAATAAAACTCCTTGTTTAATTTAGTGTCGTTGATTTTAGAAATGAAAGTTAAACCATATGTTGACAATAATGATTTATATGTGTAACAAAAATATTGATGTCTCTGAATATAAATTCACATTTATACTAAAAGTAAGCTTGTGTCAGTCAATTCATTCCTCCATATACAATTTTCTGTATTATCCATGTTTCATAATGGTATTAGACCCATATGTAAAAAATAGAATATCATGTTTTAAACATTTTCCTTATTATATTGCAGAACACATTTCTTTCAGAATTTATTAAATTTGAAGAGATTTGTAACAGTTAAAATTCATAGTCCAAACAGCTAGAAGCTTAAATTGATGATGCACTTTTTAGACCTTCTAAGTATTATTATAAAAGAGTCTTAAGTTGAAATGTTAAATTTATAAAATGAAAAGGTTACAGAGACCAGGCATGGTGGCTTGTGCTTGTAATCCTAGAACTTTGGGAGGCCAAGACGAACAGATCACCTCAGGTCAGGAGTTCGAGACCAGCCTGGCCAGCATGGTGAAATCCCATCTCTACTAAAAATACAAAAATTGGCTGGGCATGGTGGCAGGCACCTGTAATCCCAGTTACTCAGGAGGCTGAGGCAGGAGAATTGCTTGAACCCGAGAGGTGGAGGTTGCAGTGAGCTGAGATTACACCGCTACATTCCAGCCTTGGTGACAAAGCGAGACTCTCTCTTAAAAAAATAAAGTAAAATAAAGTTATGGTACATTTAGGTTGACTTATCTTTAAAGAAAGAGACTTTAAAAAATAAAGTTAGTGTAGCCTATATGTACAGCATTTATAAAATCTATGGTAGTGTACAGCAATATCTTCATTCACCACTCACTCAGTGACTTACCAGGGCAAATTTCAATTCTACAAGTTCCGTTATAGTAAGTGCCCTGTACTGGCCTACCATGTTTTATCATGTATACTGTATTTTTACTGTACCTTTTCTATATTTAGATATGTTTAGACACACAAATATCATCAACTACCAAAATTATTATTTTTAAGCAATATGCATATTACATCCCTTATCTGATTTAGTTATAATAATACTCTTATGGGACAAAAGTAAAAGATGCAATTCAGTGTTGACTTCCTAATTTTATATGATGGTACAATAAATTGTACTTACTGAATTTTATAAAACTGCAATTTTGACAAAACAAAGTGGATTTATGTTTGTCATCTCAACATAAACCTACTAATGATGGATGCAAGTTATTTTTGTGTTCACTTGTCATTGAAGAATCAACTAATGATTTTGTATTTTTTTAAATTAAAAAACTCTTTTTACACAGCTAACCCTTTACATAGTGGTGTTCATATGACTTCTTTATATTAATATACCATGCAGTATATTAAGGGTTAACCATATCAAATAATCCCAGAAACCTTGTTGTATTGGCCAGGAATCATCACATAACACTGACCTATTTTGCAAATAATTGAAAGAGAATAGTCTTGGTTGTTTTAGAGACACAGTGTGTTTGGCAAAGAGAGGAGGTAGTTCATTCAAATTTGTTGTGTTGTGGTGATTTATAAAAATAATTTGATACAAGAAAAGATAGCTGAATTGAGAAGAAATATTTTCTCTAATAAGTCTTTTATGAGAAATAGTTTATGCATTTATGTCAAGAAAGAAAGATGAAAATCTACAATGAGAAAAAAGATGAAAAATACAAGGAAATAAAACAGGAAGTTCAAGGAAAGAAGTTAAAAAATTGATTTTTTTTTTTTTTTTTGAAACAGGGTCTCCCTCTTTCATCCCGGCTAGAGTGCAGTGGCACAATCACCACTTACTGTCGCCTTGACCTCCCTGACTCAAGCAATTCTCCCACTTTAGCCTCTGGAGTAGCTGGGATTACAGGCACAAGCCACCATGCCTGGTTAATTGTTTTGCATTTTTTGTAGAAACAGGTTTTGCAAGGTAGCCCAGGTTGGTCTTAAACTCTTGAGCTCAAGTGATCTTCCTGCCTTGGCCTTCCAAAGTGCTGGGATTACAGGCATGAGCCACTGTGCCTGGCTAGAAAAGTTTTACATAAAATGATGAGTCTATATTTAATATGGAATAAAGAAGTGAAGAAATGGTCTTAAGCAGATTGACATTTGTAGTGGACACTCTATAGAATGAACTCCAATGAATCACTGTATAATCCTCTCCCCTTGAGTGTGGTGGGAACTGAAATTAGATTCTAGCTAATAGACGGTGACAATGGTGATGGGAATGCCAGTTCCAGGGTTAGGTTATGTCACATTTTGTAACTAGAAGACTTCATTTTAGAAGACTGGAGAAAGCTATTCTCTTGTTAGCTTTTAAGAAGCAAGCTGTCATGTTTTGAGAGCTGTCATGTTTGGTGAGACTCACCCATGACAGGAAACTATTGGTGGCTTCTAGGGCATAAGGGTGCTTCCTGAAGAAGCCAGCAAGAGGCCAGGTCCTGAGTTGTACAACAAGGAAGTAAATTTTGCCAGTAGTCTAAATGAACTTGAAGGCATATTTGTCTCAGTTAAACTTCTTGGTGAAAATGCGGCTTCTCTGATTCCTCTATTTCAATCTTGTGAGACCCTCTACAGCAGACCTAGCAAAGCCATGGCTAGACTCCTTACCCACAGAAACTGAGATAATAATTGAATAACTGTGTGTTCCTCAATCATTAGGTTTATGGTAATTACACAGCGATTGAAAAATAACATGGTGTTTTTGTGTAGATGGTTAGTCTGTGGGAACATTTATGTGAACATTCGTCCACATAACCGATTTTCCTCTGTGCACATTTACTGTTCACATTAGAAAGTTCAAAATATTTTCTTCTTTCTGACTATTTAGAAGGCAGCAACCTCCCTGGTGAGTAAACCTTAAGTACAGCAACAGGACATTAAACAAATTTGAAGTATATGCACAGCTTGCTATTCTACTCATTTCATTTTTAGTGTAGTATAGCAAGTTTAACTGCCTGATGCCAATTAGCCATAATGAGAATTATGGAACTAAACCACAGTGCACTACACTGAAAATTGAATCACTGAGGTTCTTACTGACTTCATGCTTTTTGTTGAAGGACATATAACTTATATTAAAGACTTCTCTTTTTCCTACCTAAGAAACATTGGTTACCATTATTTGAAACTATATTAAAACTCTGATTAACATACACAAAATTTAATAAATAAAATAAATTACTTACCAAAGAAAAGACAGAAAAAGTATGTGCATATGCCATATACAACATATTTTCAAGTACATATTCATTGGGAATGACTAAATCTAACTAATTAGCTTTACCTAACATAATCATCACTTTTTTGAGGTGAGAACACTTTATATCCACTCTCAGCATTTTTCAAGAATATATTAGTTTAATATATAGTTAATATATTATTAACTATACATTCAAGAAATCTATCGTACAACATATTGACTACAGTTAATAAAGTTAGTGTTCACATCTCTTCTCCAAAGAAAAGCTAAAGTCCATTTATATTATGACGTCTGTATTTAGTTTAATATAAAATACACAAAACATTCTAAATATATCTTCCTATGTTTGTTCATAATTATTATATTGGTAATCAATTCAAATTTTAAAACAATTCAAAGTACAGTATAAATCCCTTAAATAGCTTTAACAGGGTATTAATATATAATTGTATTCATTTAAAATAATATCATATAAAACTTTATCACAGATGTTAATTGTGACATTGAACTCAGGAATTTCAGAAACATGAACGTATTCTCTGATGTATTGTTTTAAATAATAAGACTTTGGTATGAAACTAAAATATTATTTAGAAAAATTAAATCTAAAGAAACAAAACACACACACACCACAGATACACAGCTACTCTCATAGAAAATTCACAATTACAAATTGAAACCTCAGAAGCATCTTCTCAATGCCACGGGGTGTGAACTAAATAGTTGCCTCTGACTTTTCAGATGAAAAATTCAAAACTTCTCATCTTCATTGTATTCATTCAACAAACATTTACATAGCACTAAACATTGTGGCAGAGTGGTTCCAAGCACCTCAACAAATTGGATCATTAATCCTTATAATAACCTTATATAATTAGTTAAGAGTTATTTTTAAGAAAATCCAGTTCTTTGTTCATTTTAAAACATCCACCCATTTTGCTTAATGATTGTAGTTCAGAGTGAACCTGGCTCTCTCTAGCTTTTCCTGACTGGAGAGTTCTATGTACTTACTTTACTGGCAGAATGGAAGGATGTGGTGTTCTGCATAAGTGAAATCCAAAATCTCACTCTTTACAAAGTTAGTTTTCTAAAAATAACTAGTGGGTTGTTGCTCTAAAATGTCCATATTTATAATAGAAATCATGTGATCAAAGTTATGTTTAGAGATATGACAGCACGTGTCATTCTCCCAGTTCCCAGTCTGTGACACTGCTCCCACCCTTCGTCACTATTGCAAAAATTTAGTAATCTAGTTTTGAACATGAACTTTATTTTCTCAAAATATATTAGTATCTGACTAGGATTTCCTTTGAAGAATAACCAAGTTCAGGCAAGACCTATTGTTCCACCACAGAAATCAATGCTTGTTTCACTATGTCAGGACACGGAGTCTAAAACTTCGTGTAACTAAGTCATGTTTAGGAGCACAATTTCTTCAAAATATTCAGTTTGTTACAACTGATTTTTAGCAACTTTATGTATCAGTTCCTGTTGAAAATCTGAATACAGCTTATTTGATTCTGTATCATACCTTGGACATTTTCAATAATCACCTATATTTAAACACCCTTAAGTTTATTCTACCTTAAAGTCTCACATCTGCACACTTCTGTGTTACATCTATCTTTATATATTTCTTCATCCATTCCAAAACATTTCATACTGATCGTCAGAGTTCCTATTCCATAGTTACATTCTTGTATATTCTTGACTTCATATTATGGGATTCTCCCACCTCCTACAGGTTATAAGTAAAGCTTAGCATTCTGCTGTTGTACTATTAGGTTTTAAGATCTACTTTATGATTATTATCCTGAATACACACATGAGGTTACTGTATTAGACATATTAATTATTGATTCTTACATAACACTTGTGCCATCTCCTTTTGCCTTCAGTTCTTATCACTTGGACAAGGCTTTGATAACCTTGACATCCTACACATGTCAAAGCCTGTACCACTGATGAGGAACATGAAAATATGAAACCTATTTGCTTAGATGAGTACTGATTCCCTTTCCCCTGAAGAAATGGAGAAAAATCTCTTCTCCAAAAGAATAATCACGAGTACTTACTCTAATTTAGAGTGTAAATAATTACATCCATGGGAAAGTTAAAGCCCAGGACTCAGACACTTCCTTGAAATTTAAAATATATCTCTGAAGAGGTAAATTTACACGGAGTTATCTCTGTTTAATCAGTCATAAATTATATTCCAAGACTTGTTCTTCTAATTCTTATTTCAAGTTTCAGTAAATATTATTCAGAAAGCACTAGTAATGCAATGCAGAAACACAAACACACATATGCACGCCCACCGGCACACATATGGACACTTCACAATTCCACAGTTACTTTATATTGAGGCTTGGAAGTTGCAATTCTTATTAGGTCACCATGCCCTGATTTCCTACTATAATTTCTATATCATCATTAAACCATCTAAAGATAAACAATTTCTTGCTTGGAGAAAGAGGAATCTCTTTCTTCATAGCTATTTCAAGCATCTCTTTCTTCATAGCTATTTCACCTCATTCAAAATAGTTACCTATATCCTTACCCTTTCTACTTCTATTAAAATTTGAAACTATATGTAACAAAACTCCCCACACATCTTGGAATAACCTTGAATTATCTCAATATATATAAGTATTATCTATAAAACAATTAAGCTTATACTTTTATAAAATTTTAATGTATATGATCCTTCTCTGCCCTTCAGTTCAATTCAGGCACCTATGGATATAGATACTTGTAAGACCTGGTCATCCCCTATACTTTTGCTACCTCTAAAATAATTAATTGTGCCTTCAAGTATGTATCTCTTTTATTTGTTATCGCTTAATTTATCTCATTTGTATGTCTGTGTTACTAATCTCTGTATCCCTTGCCTCCATTATCTTTTCTTACAGGTCACATAATAATAGGTATGACCTGTCAACTTTCTAGCTAATAAAATTCTCTCATCTGTTCCTTAAATATCCCCGTATCTTTTTCCAAAACTTCAATTCAATTTCCGTGGTAGATCCTTATTTTTTTCTCAAATTGCTCATGATGAAGTAGAATATTTATTAAGTGAGAAGTATTTATATCAGTGTCATTGCAAAATCTATAATAACAAGCTTCCAAAGTCAGTTCTCATTCATTCTAATAAGGATTTATTTCAAATTAATAATAATTTCCTTAAGAATCCTGCTTTAATATTTACACCATCATATTTTGCAAATACTCTTGCTTCCTATAGATATGGAAAAGAATGTAGTATAATTCAGTGTATTTCTATCCTATTGGAGGCTGGTGTTTCTTTGCTTCTTCAGGCATACTGCTAGACTAAATAGCTGAACTTCTTTGTAGTTGCATGTGGCCTTATTGACCAATTTGTGGTCAACAAAATTTGGGAAGAAGAGATATATGTTACATTCAAGTATGGTTACTAAAATAAATACCTTACAATATTATATTTTTCGATTCTCTCATCTCCCACATGGCTGTAGAGAATCCACCAAAAGATACCATGATTCTAGAAAATAGCAGAGAAACAAAAGAAGGGGTGCTGGGTTTTGAAATAACACAGTTGGCTTTGTTGTCTTTGGTGCATATTGCTGTGTAATAAAATATTCATTTTAAATAGTGGCTCCCAATGGTCAACAGTTTATTTTATCTCGTATTTCTGAGTTGACTTGGCAATGCTTTTGCTGTATGTGGTGTTAGCTAAAGGGATGGAATGGCTAAACTCTCCAAAATGTCCTAAGTTCCAGGGCTGGCATTTGCAGCCAGACGCCAACTAGGAACTCAGCTGGGCCTATAGAGCAAGGGCCTCAGTTTTCCTCCACATGGATCTTTACATGTAGGAGCTTGGACTTCTTCATGGCATCGGTGTCTGGATTCTCAAAACAAGCACTTGTTGGCAGGGACAGAAGCTGCAGCACTCTTAGGGTCCTGTCTCACATTGTAAACATTACTCCTGCTCGTTTTATTAGTCAAAACAAATCACTTGGCAAGGCCAGTTTCCAAAGGAGGGAAAATAGACTCCATATTTCAGTGGGAATGTGGCAAAGAAGTTCTATTCATCTTTATTTCAACCCAGTCCACTCTCGGCTTAAAATTTATTTATAATCTTCACACATGTAAAAGACATTCATTCTTTTCCAAACTCTAGTAGTCTGTTCTCATTACAATATGAAAGTTCAGTCTAGATTTTAGTCTATATTCTTGTCATTTAATTATAACTAGTAATGGAGGAGGCTCTGCAAGGTTGTTCCATGTGTATGCACATGAATGAAAGTAATGCATTATTTGCATCCCTAGCAGCAAATTTACTAGCAGATAGTTTTTATTATTAAAATAAATATAGAATTTGGAATTTTTTTTACTTACTTCTTTGTTGGCAGACATTCAACAGATATTTCATCCTCTGTCTGTTGATATTAGTTAATGCTGCAGAGAAAAATAAATACAGATGAAAGTGAGAGCTGTATGTATATATATTTGTGTTTGTGTGTGTGTGTGCCTGATATGGAGCAGCTGGATGAATTTTTTAAACAAAATTACAAAGAAAAGTATGACCATCAGAGTACATTTTGAGTATAGAACGGAAGGAAGTGAGATAGCAAGCCATTCAGAAATTGGAAAGTGACAGAAGTAGGAAAATTTTTAAAGCTTTTCAATAATCTAGGTGAGAAATATTGGTGGTTTAGACCAGAAGATAAACTTGGCAGAGTAAGAAGTGATGAAACTCTGAACATTTTTGAAAATACTGTCCACAAGATTTTCTGATAGATAGCATGGGACAAGGGAGAGAAAGAGGTCAATGAAGAATGACACCAGTAATTTTTCCATGATGAATTGGAAGAATGGGTTATCATTAACTGACCTGAGAGAAAATCTGCAGAGTAAACAAGTTTTGGTTAAAAGATTAAAATACAAGTTTTTTATATGTTAAGTTCCCAATTCTTATTAGATTTCTAATAGAAATTGACAATACTAGGCATTTGGACATTTGATACTGGAATTCTGGTCAAATATGGGTGACCACTCAGATAAAATGAGGATTAAGACTGGACCATTGGCTAAAGCAATGTCAACGTTACCCACATTCTTGAGGGAGCCACTGAAGTGGAGTGGTGGAGATAAAAATCTGGCTCAAGTTCATTCATTTGAAATTAAAAGATAAAAATTTGAAGTCTGTGTTTTGAGCACTCTTCTATCTGCAGCATCAAGAGAGAAATTTGAAGTTTCTGCTGATGCCCTGAAGCAGATTTGTAAATTTTTAATAGCATACCGTCACAAAGGAAGATTTCCTATTGTCTTATTCAGTATAGAACCTTTAGATATGATCATCTAGAGGTCTTATCCACATGTGGAGAAACTAAACAAGTTCAAAAAGAAGTTAGAATTATATTCTGATATAGGAAGTGGTAATACTTTATGAAATATTCAATCAAAAGACTTGTTCAGAGAAATTCTGATATTTTAAGAAGAATTATCTGAAAATAAAGCAACCTGATTGAAGGTTAAAAGGCCAAATTCATTATAGGACTTTTCTTTTTAAAACTCCCATTAGCCAAGAATAGTTTACAAATCTGGATGTAGAAATACAAAGTTTTGAATTAAAATGTTAAGAAAAGAAAAAGTCATTTCTTTGTTCATTTCCTTTGACAGAAATAGAATTATATTTCTACTAATTAATCCATTACATGAGTAGACACATTAGATTCAAGTTAAGTGCTTCTTAAGTTGGGGTAGATGATTCAACATTTTTTGAATTGTTAGCGTTTAGATCTAGAGGTTATTTTATTATTACTTTAATTAATTTTGTTTTTGAGATGGAGTTTTGCTCTTGTTGCCCAGACTGGAGTGCAATGGCATGATCTCGGGCCAGTGCAACCTCTCCTTCTCAGGTACAAGCTATTCTCCTGCCTTAGCCTCCTGAGTAGCTGGAATTATAGGTGCTGGCCATCACACCCTGATAATTTTTTGTATTTTTATTAGTGATGGGGTTTCACCATGTTGGCCACGCTGGTCTTGAACTCTTGACCTCAAGTGATCTACCCTCCTCGGCCTCCCAAAGTGCTGGGATTACAGACATGAGCCACCCTGCCTGGTCTCAGAGGTTATTTTTACTGTGGTCTTTTAATTTGGTGAATTCATGCTCTGATATTCAGTGGTTTTCATATAGTAAGGATTGTAAATGATCAGGGATTGAAAATGATTGAAAACACCATTTTGTTCCTTAAGATATATTGGGAATGAAAATATTTTTAAGTAAAAAGTAGAGACACAATACAGTACATGAATTTATACAACCTTTTAAAATTTTCGAGGTGGGTACTGGGAGCCTGACATCATGCTGCCCTCCAAGGCTTCTCAAAGTTTCCAAGTCCAGAGTTCATTAAGTGATCCTCCTACTACAATATTATCTGCCTGAAAATATTCATTGATCATCTTTTCCTGCCCATAAGCATCAAAATTGCACTGCAGCTGATTTCAATTAATTGCTAGAAGTTTGCTGACAGTTATTATTATTGTTGTTATTATTTTGTCTTGTGGAGATGGCAGGGTCTCATTATGTTGCCCAGGCTGGTCTTGAACTCCTGGCCTCAAGTGATACTCTTGCCTTGGCTTTCAAAACTGCTGGTATTACAGGTGTGAGCCACTGCATCTGGCCAATGTTTTAATAAGTGTTAATTTAGAGTAATCATTATGTTTCAAGTTAAGTCATTATTTTACAAAGGTCAATTTTGTGATAAAATTAGTTTTATTTTGTCCCAAGGAAGATCAATATCTATATATATTTTATCAAGTAGGCAAATATCCCAGTGATAAAATTTGTATAGCTTTATTAACATGAATTATTTAATATCTTTACCGTATCTGAATCTCGATAACAGAAAGATAGTTTTCTAATATTTCCTTTTGAATTGGTATAGATTTCAGTTAATACCATAATACTGAACAGTCTTCAACTTGCTAATCCCTTTATTATAAGAAAAGAAACAGGACAAGCAATTGAAAACAGGCAGTGAATAAATACTAAGCCTAATCATTCTATGGGAATTTGAATGTTGAAATGTATTATTATTTCCTTCTAAAGGAATTACTAATAGATTTTTGACTGATAGAAACTTTGGCCGAAGAAAAATGGAAGAATTTCAGCCTGTGGGAAGGAAAAAAGGCATTAGTTAGGAAGATAAATAAATTTCCAAATTATATGTCTATTTTCTTTAGCAGTTTTGTCTGGAATGTACTACTGAATTTGCTTGTCTTGGTTCTTTACATGGTTTTGCTCAATAAATGTTTGAAGCCATTTATTCATCTAATTTTTCTTTAAATATTCATTTTCTGATTGCTGGATGGCATGGGATACAACCAGAAAGGAAACACCGTTTTGCCCCTTAAGATATATTGGGAATGAAAATATTTTCAAGTAAAAAGTAGATTCACAATGCAGTATATTAAATAATATAATACGAATATTCATAAAGTTTGAGTATGTAATTCAGATTATGGGTGAGGAGTCATGGGGAGATACATTAAGAAAAGTCTTCCCATGTAAAGATACAACTTGGCTGAGACCTCAAGAACAAGAAACTAGAAGACCAAGACAAATGCGTGTTCAAGCGCCGAGGACTGAGATAGAGTATGGCCCACTAAGGGAACAGAGTATAACTGAATATTACCGTAGCCTATCATTTGAAAGAACCTAGTAGTAAGTATTAAGGTTGGAATAGTAAGCAGGATGAAGATAATTAAAGGTATCCTTGTTAAACCAGGTATAAAAACGTTTTTTTGAGACAGAGTCCAGCTCTGCTGCTCAGGGTGGAGTGCAATAGCACAATCACAACTCACTGAAGCCTTGACCTTCAGGTTTAAGCAATCCTCCCACCTCAGCCTCCCAAGTAGCTGAGAGCACAGGCACAGGCCGTCACGTCTAGATACTTTGTTTTACTTTTTGAGGAGACGGAAACTGATTGTTTTGCTCAGGTTGGCCTCAGGCTTCTGGGTTCAAGCAGTCCTCTAGCCTCAGCCTCCCAGAGTGCTGGGATGACACACATGAGCCACCACACTTGGCCCGAAGCTTTTATCTCTATCCCAGAAGCAATACAGCAGAAACATTTCACGCAGCAGTGTCATGTTAAGCTTAATTATTCTGGTTGGCTACATGGTGACATTTCCATCGAAATGATCAAATGAAAAAGCACCATTTATTGTCTAGCCTGTGTTGAATAATCTCACCTCATTGGCTTAATTAATGATGTAGTATTTGATTTGAGTGATAAATAGTGCGTACATCTATCTATCTATTATCTATCTATCTATCTAACTACCATATTGGGACTCTAAAATAATACCATTAATACTGTACACTGCTCATCCTCGATATTTTTTTAAAAGCCAAGAAAGAGTTAAAGATTGCTTAGCACAAGAATTGCAGGTTTATTGCTTCCAAGTCAAAATTAAACTAAGAGATTCTCATTTTACTTGTCCTTGCAGGGAAAGGAAAGGGAGAGAGTGAGGGATTGAACAAAAGAAGTATTCACATGGATCACTCTTATTTTATAATTAATTAATTATTTTAAATATTATTATACTTTAAGTTCTAGGGTACATGT
>CAUYQU010102486.1:0-38856 GCA_963574635.1 Cheracebus regulus | reverse complement strand
ATAATATCCTGAAGAGTATTTTCCAGCTTGGATTCATTCTCTTCGTCACATTCAGGTACACCTATCAAACGTAGATTAGGTCTTTTCACATAGTCCCATATTTCTTGGAGACTTTGTTCATTCCTTTTTACCCTGTTTTCTCTAATCTTGCCTTCTCATTTTATTTCATTGAGTTGATCTTCGACCTCTGATATCCTTTCTTCTGCTTGGTCAATTCAGCTGTTGAAACTTGTGCATGGTTCGCTAAGTTCTCGTGTTGTGTTTTTCAGCTCCATCAGTTCACTTCTATTCCTCTCTAAGTTGCTTATTCTGGTTAGTATTTCGTCAAATATTTTTTCAAGGTTCTTAGTTTCTTTGCATTGGGTTAGAACATGTTCTTTTAGCTCACAGAAGTTTCTTATTACCTACCTTCTGAAGCGTGATTCTGTCAATTCTTTGCACTCATTCTCCATCCAGCCTTGTTCCCTTGCTGGTGAGGAATTGTGATCCCTTGTGGGAGGAAAGGTGTTCTGGTTTTGGGTGTTTTCATCCTTTTTGCGCTGATTTCTTCCCATCTTTGTGGATTTATCCACCTGTCGTTTTGCGGTTGTTGACTTTCAGATTGGTTCTCTGAGTGGATGTCCAGCTTGTTGATGATGAAGTTATTTCTTTCTGTTTCTTATTTTTCCTTCTAAGATTCAGGCCCCTCTGCTGTAGGACTGCTGAGATCCACTCCAGGCCCTGCTTGCCTGGGGATCACCTGCAGTGGCCTCTGCACTTTTGTGGGGAACTGCAATCCTGAGCTTCTCCTAATTGGCCTTCTGGATCCATCCCCCAAACTAGTAATTTGTTTTGAAATGATGAAATTAGAATGTCATCATTTGCAATCTGCAAGAATTAGTTGAGTCATCCTAAAATCACTAAAACACAAATGGCTAAACATTATTAATGTTCTATGTAATGAAAGAATAAACCACCACCTCTAGTCTTACCAAGGTATCTAACTTGATCAAGCCTTTGGATTCAGCTGCCAGTTTGCAGAATATGGAAACTACGTATATCCAAAGGATGGAAGAGTAGGTTGAACTTCACCCTTAGTGTGCACTTCCTAAAATCTAGACTAGTGGAAACTTTACAGGTCAAATATCCTGAGCCTGTCAACAGACAAAGTGAAAAGAAAGGAAAGGGAGAAAATGAATGCCTGTAGATTGAAAAAAAAACTTTAAATGATATATCAAGTCTTGAAAATGGGAAGTACAAAATTATAGTGTCCAGGTATGTACACCTGAGAAATAAAACCACAAGAAAATCTTAAGAAAGTGGTTATTGTAAAGGTCAGGATACTAGCTCTTATGGAGGGAGGGCAGGGGAGATAATTGTGGTAGGCACATAGGAGGCTCTCTGGGGCAGGTAGCAGAGTTCTAGAACAAATTCACTTTAAAGATACAAATAACTTGGATGGCAAAAAAGATATACAGAGAAGCAATATACATTAAAAAACTGATAAGGCCATATTTAGTGTCAGAGATAAAAAAAGGAAAAACTATCAGATTAAGAGACACATTTTGTAATGATAATATGAATATGGTCAATATACCAGAAAGATATAATCGTAAATCAGTGTGATGCTAATAAAATATTTAAAATATATGAAGTATTAAAATAGAATTTAAGGAAGACATAGGCAAATCTGCCATCTGAGTTGAAGATTTTAACATTTCTCTTAGCAATTGATAGAACAGATCAAGAGCTCTCTGTTAAGAATTGTGTGATCTGAATAGCACTATTGATCACTTGATATTTATAGAATATTATACTCAGTGACTATGGAATATTCATTCTTTTCAAGAACACATGTCATGTTCACAAAGATAGACCATGCTGGGCTAAATGAAAGTCTAAATAAATTTAAGATAATTGGAATAATATGAAGTATATTCTATAGCAACAATGAAATTAATTAAAAATCAAGAACTAGAAACTAGAAAAAAAGATATTTGGAAATTAAGCCACATACTTACAAGTAACTTGTAGCCCAAAGAAGTCACAAGGGAAATTAGGAAATATTTCAAACTGGATGAAAATAAAAATACATCAGAATTTGTGGTTATAGTTGAAGCAGTGTTAAAAGGGGTATTTTTAACTTTAGTTTTTATATTAGAAAATAAGAAAGATCCAAAATTATTGACTCAAGTTTCCACTCAAAGGGAGTAGAAAAAGAAGAGCAAATTACACCCAAAACCAATGCAATACGGAAAATAATAAACATTAGGGCAGAAATCAATGAAATAGAACAAACTAGAGAGAAGTAACAAATCCAAATGTGATTTTTGGAAATGATTATTAAAAGTGATAAATATCTCACTAGATTGATGGCAAAAATAAGAGGGATCTGAAATTACCAGTATCAAGAATGAAAGAGGGGTAAGACTAATGATCACACAGATATTAAAGAATAATAAATGAATATTATGATTTTCTTTACATCATCAGTTCAACAACTAAGATCTAATTGGCAAATTTTCTTTAAAAATAGGGGTACCAAAACTCAATAAAAAAAAAGTATGCATTTGTTAAAGAAATTGAATTTGTCATCAAGAGCCTTCTCACACAGAGAAAAACAGATGGTTTCACCAGCAGATTCTATGAAACATTTGTAGGAGAAAGAACACCAATCTTACACAAGCTTTTCAGAAAACAGAGGTAGAGGAAACTTTCTAATTTATGAGGCCAGCGTAACACTGATATAAAAAATCACCAAAAAAGAAGAAAATTTTAGATCTTTATCCTGATGAGTATAGATAAAATGTTTTTAAAAATACCATATTATCAATTGGAATTCAGCAGTATATAAAGGGACCATATATTATGATTAAGTGGGGTTTATTCCAGGAACACAAAGTTGGTTATACATTTCAGTGTGAAAATACAACTTAACATATTAAAGAATACAAAGAAAACTCTTGTTTATTTCAACAGATCTGGAAATGTTTGACTAAATTTCATACACATTTATGATAAAAACTCAAAAGGCTTAATCCATAATATGATAAATGGTGTGTTTGGAAAACATACAGTTTGCATCATATTTAACAGTGAAATATTGACTCCAAATTTGGTTGATTCTTACCACTTTTATTTAACATTATATTATGTAAGTATAATAAGGCAAAAAAAAAGAGAAGGCATATAGTTTGGAAAAAAAGATGTAACACTATTTAAAGATGACTTGCTTCTTTCATCAAAAAACAAGTAACACCCCTCTCACTCCACCAACACAAACAAAATATTCTCTCCCTGAATCTAAGAGCCTTCCTAGTGTCTTCTGGTGGTTTACATCATAGCACAATCTTTAGAGCAAGCTTGTTGAACCTGAGGCCCATGGGCTGCATGCGGCCCAGGACAACTTTGAATGTGGCTCAACACAAATTCATAAACTTTCTTAAAATATTCTGGCGTGTGCTGCGTCCTGCACTGCACAAGGGTTGAAAGACCTAAGAGGGAATAGGGTGGGGGGATAAAGAAAGACATACAGATACAGATACAGATATACCTGGGCCGGGCGGTCCGAAAAGCTGATGGTGTCAGTCTCTTTGGCTGTATCCTGCCTCAGAGTACTTTATTTTCTGTGTTCACAAAGCACGTAGCAGAGGGAGGGTGCAGTTACCCAGAACAGCCTGTGGTTATAATTCTCATATATCTGTTCACATACCTCAGCTAACAACTGTCTTGCAGCAGAGTCAGTGAAAGCTGGTTATCTTTCGCTAGGCCCGACTGCTCTTCTCCGAGACATACACATTCCCCTATTATGGTTTTGCTTCTCTTGGAGTTCACCCAAAGTTCACAGCAGCCTTGCTGTTGACCCCCGAGAGGGGGTGGGCTACTCTGGCTCTCTACAAAACATTATGAGATTTTTTTGCAATTTTTATTTTTATTTTGTTAGCTTAGCAGCTATTGTTACTGTATTTTACGTGTGGCCCAAGACAATCCTTCTTCTTCCAGTGTGGCCCAGGGAAGTGGAAAGATTGGACACCTCTGCTTTAGAGTCAGTGAGACTTGGCTTCAGATGCTAGCTGTTCCTTAAAATGATACCTGTCTTACAGTTGTACATATTAAGGATTAAAATAGATAATGTATTTAAATATTGATTCTATAGCATTTGGCCAAATGTAAGTGCTCATATAATGATAGCAGTTAAACTATTATCACTATTCAGTCTTCCTTCTCTCCTTGTCCATATTATTTTAAAGAATAGAATATACACAGTCTTCACTGACCTTTACTTTACTCCTAAGACATGTATTCCCAAACACTATCCTTTTGAGTAATTATCTGATTATTCTGTCTATTGGACATGTTTTTAATACATCTCTGTTCTGATAGGTATAATGTATCTCTCTCTGTCAGTCTTACAACTTCCAAATTTTAATTTGTTTCTTTATTCCCTTATATTGTCTACCCTCAAAACCATTTTTCTTTAGAGCATTCTATTTAAAATGTAAAATTTAATTTCCACTACTTTTCTGAAAACACTGTGCCCTTTTCTTTCCCTAGAGGCTAAAGATAGAATTCATAACGTAGCATATCTCTGCCTGACTGCTCGCCTGCTATGTATACAGACTTATCTCTCACCTCTCTCTACATTGCTGAAGAGTGTCTTCCTTCTTATATCCCCCCATTGCTCTCCATATTGTATTAACATTTGAACATTTAGGCACTATTTTAAGTGATTTAAGGTGTATATTTCCTGCCCTACACTATGAGTCCTTGAGGGCAGGGACTATGCCTTTATTTATATTTTTA
Source organism: Cheracebus regulus (assembly GCA_963574635.1). Lineage (NCBI taxonomy): Eukaryota > Metazoa > Chordata > Mammalia > Primates > Pitheciidae > Cheracebus > Cheracebus regulus. The sequence continues at coordinate 34,074 of CAUYQU010102486.1, read as the reverse complement.
TTGTTAGCATTTGGTACAATTACTGATAAACAGCTGGCACTAACATATTTTTAGTGAATAATCAGTGAATAGAAGATCATTATCAACCTGAAAGAGTTCAGTTTATAAGAAAACTTTTTGACTTGGGGAATTAATTTATGCTTTGGTCTTAAAAATCTGTCAAACTTTGATTTTTCATTAGTTGCCTTATCATTATTGCATAAAATTTCATTCTTCTATTCAAAACATTGATGACATAGATTTATGTTTTGTGCTACTATGAATTTTAGAATAATTAATGTCTGATATTAGCAACATCTTATAATGTGTTTTTGTGGGAACCAATAATTACATTGTATATATTTTTGTTCCTGAATGCTTAATACATCACAATTTTGCAGTGAGCTAACATCTTTTAAAATGCCCAATGTGAATTTATTTCATTTCAGAAACAAGTTACTGAAATCTTTTCAAGCGTCTTTAAAATTCTGTTCAGGTCATTTTAGTTTAAATACAGTTGTTGAATTATTTTTTTACCTAAAGTTATACTTGATTTGCTTAGAGTAGCATATCACACCTTGTCTTGATTATATGTGGTCCACATCATTTTATTTCTTAGATGGTGAGAGGTTTCATAATCATCAATTGAATTATTCACATATAAATAATACAAAAATGCACAATATACTATTGACATATGTGATTTATAAAGATTATGTATATTTTTTCTACCAAAATAGACATTTATTAAAGGCTGTTTTTGGTAATCTTTCATGATTATGGCAGAAAAGATTCTTTAAACATAAAATTATGAAAGGATTTATTTATGTTAGTATCCAAATATTGCTGGATTAATATTAAGGACATTAAAACATGTTTGGATATTTAAATTATAAAGCATTTTTAGCTTGTATGTTTTGGTTCATCAGTATTCTCAGGATAAACTAAATTGGATTAAAAATAAAGCTATAATGAAATTTGTTTTATTAATCATCTTTCTAGTTAATACCTGGTGATTAGAGAAGTTTATACAGTATTTTCCTAGGTGACTATGCACCTCCAGCTTTTCTGCAGTTCATTTTATGTATAATTAATAAACATATTCCTCAAACATTCCTTCCTTGACAATTTTTTTTTTTTCCTTTTCTGTAGTACGTACTTCTCATGTAGTGTTCTTTTTACATAGACATTCATTAAATGGCAACTAATTTATTATATTATTCTTTATGATAACTTTATTACTATTCAAATAGTTATTAGCTTTTAATCATGGATTATTTTTTTCTTGAATGGGTTAGAAATTCCTTCATCAAGTCACGGAATATTGTATTATAGGGAAAAAGATAGATGATTTTAAAAAATTTAATGTGAATTCACGTTTTATACAGAAATAGTCTATTAAAAACCACTGTATATTAAATATATTCATTATGTAGCTACTGTTATTTGTTAAATAACATTGCATTTTGGTATAATAAGGAAGGATATATAAAATGGACTTGACTTTCCAGGTCTTCAAAGAAGGAAGTGGAACAAGGGTGTTGGTGTCAAATAGTGTCTGAAGATTATATTATAATTTTTAATGAGTAACTTGAGTCTGGAAATAAGAAAATCAGACTATTTCTGCCACCACCTTTCTGAGTGCGTGTCTTTGGCCAAGCCACCTCACTGACCTCAATTTTTTTCACCTATTAAATGAGGTTGAATTAAGTATTCTTTTTAGTTTTCTCAGTTTTCAAATTTCTTGTTCTAGTGAAATATCTCAGTATGTCTGGTTCTCAAAGTTTCTGAGTCTAGTGAAAATGTTTAGAAAATGTCAAACAGAAAACTTTATAGTTGAAAGTAAGTATAGTTAATATAATGCAAGCAAAAGATACAAGTATTAACAGAATATAGGGCTTCTAGATGTGGATGGAGGTAATTGGAAAGTCTTCGGAAAAGATGTGACATATTTTGAAAGCGTATCAAGTGGGATAATGAGTAAGTGAAGGACAGGAGAAGCATGTTAGGATTTTAAAAAGTACGTATAGGTGGCAGTCTGTTGAAGGAGACCACAGCCAGATTTGATTGACTGAAGTGGCGACTTCATGCTGAGGAATACTAGGAAATGAGACTTTTGAGACAGTGAAGAGAAGAATTGTGTCAATTAGTGAAGTGCCTTGAAAGTCATGCTAAAGAATTTAGATTCTGATTTTTAGTGATGGGCAACCACAGCATGCTTTTGAGGTGGGGAGCCAAAGAATGAATGTACCTGAGAAAAATATTCTAGTGGTGTTTAATAAGATGCAACAAGAGTGAAGAGCTTAAAAATTTCATGGAGAGATTGGCAAAATTGCACCAGAAAAATGAGCTAGCTTTGAAAGGAAAAGCCATGGCTTTTAAAAATTAGCTATCATATTTAGGTTAGTGGGATTTTCAGTGAAGGTAAAAAGATAGCCTTGTGGTCGGAAGGCAAAAATACATAGAATTTTTTATTTTGCCCCAGAGCCCTTAAGTATTATTCTCTTGCATTTTCTTACATATTGGATATGACATTGCAAAGAATGAAAAAGATGGATTATTGAATTTTTTGTCAGAACCAAAGTTTTAAGAGACGTGATATTTTAAAGCATATTCCAAATTCATGTATGTATGTAATGGTTGTTATATCATGCATTGTCAGCTTGATAGATTTTCACTGTGCATGTTAACTTTTGTACTTATCATATATGTACATATTTCAAATTTATGGGAATTAGGTATATTTAAAGATTAGCCCTCAAAGTCATACAGATATAAAAGTATATTAATGACTCTCTGTGGATGTGGTTGACAAAAATGAATCATTTGAATGATTTTTTTCTTTCCCTCTAGTCTTTTTTAGCACTGGTGAACTTGTTATCCTATCCTGCTATTTATGAGCTGGTAAGCAATCAAGAGCTTCCTAATAAAGCAGAATATTCTCTTCGTGAAGTCCCAGCATGTGTTATTGTAAGTCATTTTCCTTAAATCTTTCTGTGTTATAAATGCTACTATTTGAAATTGGTAGAAAAATTCAATTTGACCAAAAAGAGAAAAAAGAAGCATTATGTAATGGCATTTAAGGGCTGATTTGATTAATCATGCATGAATTACATCCACTTTTGAATTTTCTATGAATGGAATCTTTGATCCAGATCACCTTGCACTCCCAACACCTTTCAGAATATGAGGCTAACTCCAACCAGGAGACTTAGCATAAATAGAAGTATATGTATGACTGATTTTTAGATGACTCATTACATTATTAATCAAACCAGTGACGCTCCTTCATTGGCTAGGATAATTAGGAATAAATTGTATCCAAGGAGTCCAGTATATTTTCTCCTTGTATTTTAATGAACTACATATTATTGCCCCATGAGGGCAGTATATACAAATTTATTTAATTTGAGACCTATGTTGTACTAATACTCACAGATGAGTAATTTGTTTTAAGCATTAAGGGATATTTAGTTCCTTATCTTTGGGTATATTTATGAATTAAACACACATAAATATATGTATTTATGCATATAAGGATTAGTAAAGACTTACTTGATATTGAAATTCATTATTAATCATTTTTCATTTTCTGTTCACTTCGTTCTATGTGATATTGTTTTTATAAACATAGTTTTGCCCTTTCAAATACCTTTAAAACTGTTAACCCTAAATACTTGGATTTTTAAAAATTTTATCTATTTTGGGAAACTTTTAATAACTTATATGACATGAAATACAAAGATAGATACTTCTATCATTTAACATTAACTTAGATTATCTTTTCTTTTCAATTGTATTTGAAAAGAATGTGAAGTTTTTCAACTGTATTTTGTGATTCCTTGTATGTTGGCACTTCTTAAGTACAGATATACCTCAGAATTATTGTGGGATCAGTTCCATACCACTAAAATAAAATAAATACTGCGATAAAGGAAGTCACATAAATTTATTGTTTTCCCATGTAAAAGTTATGTTTACACTATACTGTAGGCTAAAGTGTGCAATAGCATTATGTCTAAAAAAAGTTTATTGTTTAATTAAAAATATATTATTGCTACAAAATGCTAATGATCATCTGAGCCTTCAGTGAGTTGTAATCTATTTTGCTGGTAGAAAATCTTGCTTCATTGTTGATGGCAGCTGACTGATCAGTGTGTTGGTTGTTGAGGACTGGAGTGGCTCTGGCAATTGCTGATAGTAAGAAAACAGTGAAGTTCACTGCATCAATTGACTCCTTTCATCAAAGATTTCTCTGAAGCATCTGATGCTTTTTGATAGCATTTTACCCACAGTAGAACTTCTTTCAGAATTGAAGTCAATCCTCTCAACCTAATCACGGACTTATCAACTAAGTTTATGTAATATTTTAAGTCCTTTGTTGTTATTTCAACGGTGTTCACAGCATCTTCACCAGGAGTGGATTTCATCTTTGCTCATCCATGAGAAACAACTCAACTCCTCATCTGTTTGAGTTTGATCTTAAGATTGCAGCAATTGAGTCACATCTTCAGGCTCCACCTTTAATTCTAGTTTTTTTGCTGTTTCCATCACATCTGTAGTTACTTGTTCTACTGAAGTACTGAAATTCTTTAAGTCATCCATTAGCATTGGAATCAGCTTCTTCCAGACTCCTGCTAATGTTATCTTTTGACCTATTCTCATGAATCACAGATGTGGCATCTTAATGATGAATCTTTTCCAGAAGTTGTTCAATTTACTTTGCCCAGATCTGTCAGCGGAATCACTATTTATGGCAGCTGTAGCCTTTCAAAATATACTTCTTAAATATTTGAAAGTCAAAATTACTGCTTGATTTATGGGCTACAGAATGGATGTTATGTTAGCAGGCACAAAAACAATATTAATCTCCTTGAACATCTCCATCAGAGCTTTTGGGTGACCTGTTGCATTGTCAATCATCATTAGTATTTTGAAAGGAATCTTTTTATTGAGCAGTAGTTCTCAATGGTAGGCTTAAAATATGCAGTAAACCCACGTAGTGACAGATGATGTACTGTTATTCACTGTGTTTTTCCATTTATATAGCACAGACAGTGTAGATTTAGCATAATTTTTCAGTGCTCCAGGATTTTTGGAATGGTAAATGAGCATTGGCTTTTGTTTAAAGTTGCCATCTGCATTAGCTTTTAACAAGAGAGTTAGCTTATCTTTTGAAGCTTTGGATCCAGGCACTGACTTCTCCTTTCTAGCTATGAAAGTCCTAGATGATATCTTCTTCCAATATAAACTGTTTTGTTTGCATTGAAAATTTCTTGGCCAGATGTCATGGTTCACATCTGTAATCCCAACACTTCGGGAGGCCAAGATGGGTAGATCACCTGAGGTGTTTGAGAGCAGCCTGGCCAACATGGTGAAACCCTGTCTTTACTAAAAATACAAAAATTAGCTGGACATGATGGTGCATGCCTGTAAGCCCAGCTATATGGGAGGCTGAGGCAGGGGAATCACTCAAACTTGGGAGGTGGAGATTGCAGTGAGCCAAGATCATGCCGCTGCATTCCAACCTAGGTGATAGAGTGAGACTAAATCTCAAAAAAAAAAAAAGGAAGAAGAAAAAGAAAAAAAACCTCTTTAATGTAGCTAACTTCATCAATTATCTCAGCTAGATCTTCTGGATAACTTGCAGCTTCTACATCAGTACTTGCTACTTCACCTTGTACTTTCATGTTGTTGAAACAGCTCCTTTGAATCTCATGAACCAACCTCTGTTAACTTCAAACTTTTCTTCTGTAGCTTCCTCATTTCTCTCAGCCTTCATAAAATTAAAGAGAGTTAGAGCCTTCTTTGGATTAGGGTTTGGCTTAAGGGAATACTGTAATTGGTTTGATTTTTTTTCTTCAGATCACTCAAGCTTTCTTCATATCAGCAATAAGGTTGTTTCATTTTGTTATCATTCATGTGTTTCCTGGAGTAGCACTTTTAATTTCCTTAAAGAACTTTTTCTGTGCATTCACAACTTGGCTAATTGTCACCAGGGGCCCAGCTTTTGACATACCTTCCTCACTAAGCTTAGTCACTTTTAGCTTTTGAGGTACAGTGAGAGACATTCAACTTTTCCTTTTACTTGAACACTTGGAGGTTTTGTAAATTTACTAATTATCCTAATCTTAATATTATTGTGTCTCAGGTAATACGGAGGCCCAAGGAGAAAGAGAAGGATAGGTGAATGACCAGTTGATGGAACAATCAGAACAATATTTAACCATTAAGTTTGTTGTCTTATATGAGTACAGTTCATGGTGCCCCAAAATAATTATAATAGTAACATCAAAGATTACTAATCACAGATTATCATAACAAAATAATTATGAAAAGTTTGTAATATTGTGAGAATTACCAAAATGTGATGCAGAGACACAAAGAGAGCACATGCTGTTAGAAAAATAACACCAGTAGACTTGTTACATGTCTTAAATTTGTAAAAAGCATATTATCTGTAAAGTACAATAAGTGACATGCAATAAAACAAGGTATGCCAGTAGTTTTATAGTTAGTCATTTATGTGCCTATATTTTTCACCACAATGGGAGTACCTTAGAGAAAGTAGGCTATCTTAGACATATATCAGTCTAACAGATTGTATGTGTCCAGTGAAAATAATTATCCTAATAGGATTGATTTTATTGAGGTTGATTATGGGAAACAAGTACAAATTAGTTTCATGATATAGTCCAAAATGATAGCTTAGATGTTTGTTCTCTTAAGTTTTCATGTGTCTCTGCAGGGCATATTCAAATGTATCTTTCCACTTATGGAAAAATTGGTTTTCTATTTAGTCTTAAGATACTTAACATCAGTTATATTACTATGTTCTTCCCAAAGGCATTATATTTTAACCCTGTAGAAAGATCACTGCTTTCTGTCATGATTTAAACATGTAGCAGCTGATTAGATGGTGCCTACCCAGATTAAGGCTTCATCTGCCTTTCCCAGCCCAGTGACTCCAATGTTAATCTCCTTTGGCAACACCCTCACAGACAAACCCAGGATCAAAATTTTGCTTTCTTCAATCCAATCAAGTTGATACTCAGTATTAACCATCACATGTGGGGATTATGGGAACTATAATTCAAGATGAGCTTTGGGTGGGAACACAACCAAATCATATCACACCCCCACCTCCTTTAACTTAATTTACCACTTTGGGTTATTTGACATGGTTTGTCCACTCCTTCTTGTAATTCTTTGTTTTTATGGCTGCAGGATTACTTAATTCTTGCTCTCTTCCTTCTTTTCTGGTCTCTCCTGCTGAGTTGTCTTTGTAGACTTATCTTCCTTTGTTTGTCCTGTGGCCTCCAGAATGATCTCATCCAATTCCATGACTTCAGTTACACACTGACAACTCTTTGACCTATATGACTTGACTGCCAGTTTTATATTTAGAATCCTACCAGACAGTGGGCATCTGGAACAGTCACAGGCATCTTAGTATTACTGTGTATACAGCTGAATGTAATGTTTTCTCTTTCCCAAATCAATTCTGTTTCTTGTTTTTCTCAGTGTATGGTACTATTAGCCACACAACTTAATGAACCAGAAACCTGGAAATCATTATTGATTTTTCCCTCTCTATAGGCAATAAATTACCATCTGCTAGGTTTTGCCTCCCTAACACTTTGATCTTGTTTTCTTTTTGTATTTTTTTTATAACTCTTATTTTAGCTTCAGTAGTACAAGTGTAGGATTGTTATATAGGTAATCTCATGTTATAGGGATTTGTTGTACAGATTATTAATCACCCAGGTACTAAGCCTACTACCTAATAGTTATCTTTTCTACTCCTCTCCCTCCTCCATCCCCTACCCTCTAGTAGACCCCAGAGTCTGTTGTTTCTCTCTTTGTGTTCATGACTTCTCATCACTTAGCTCTCACTTATGTGTGAGAACATGTGGTGTTTGATTTTCTGTTTGTGCATTAGATTGTCTCCAGCTCCATCTGTGTTCCTGTTGAAAGACATTACCTTGTTCTTTTTTAATGCTGCATAGTATTCCATGGTATATATGTTCCACATTTTCTTTATTCAGTCTGTCTTTGATGGGCATTTAGGTTGATTCCATGTCTTTGCTCTTGTGAATAGTGCTGCAGTGAACATTTATATGCATGTGTCTTTTTGGTTGAATGATTTATATTCCTTTGGTTATATACCTAGTGTATTAGTCAGGGTTCCCTAGAGGGATAGAACTAATAGGATAGGTATATACATATATAAAGAGGAATTTATTAAGTGTTAACTTACACAATCTCAAGTTCCCTCAATAGGCTGTCTGCAAGCTTGAGGAACAACTAGAGTGAGTCCAACTCTCAAACTCAAGAACTTGGATTCTGATGTTTGAGGGCAGGAAGCATCCAGCCTGGAAGAAAGATGTAGGCTGGAAGGCTAAGCCAGTCTTGCCTTTTCATGTTTTTCTGCCTGCTTTATATTCAAGGGTAGCTGATTAGATTGTGTCTACCAGATTAACGGTCGGTCTGCCTTCTCTAGCCCACTGATTCAAATGTTAATTTCCTTTGGTGACACCCTCACAGACACACCTAGGAGGATACTTTGCATCCTTCAGTCCAATCAAGCTACTCACTCTTAACTATCACAAGTCTACCTCTTGTCCACATGAACCCATAGTTATACGTTCAGTTTCCACTGAAGCCCAGTAATGGGCCAAGAGCTGTCTCTCAAAAGTAGAGTAGTTATCTGCAGAAGACAGTAGGGCCTTGCTCCAAAATCTAGAGGCCGCTGCTGTGATTTACCTATGGGGGTCTGCCAAAGGCTCCAAATGGAATCCCTATCTGCCGCTGACACCTCAAGCATTGTTGGATCTGCTGGGTCATATGCCCAAGTGGCAGAGCAGCTTGCACTGCAGCCCAGACTTGTTGCAGAGCCTTCTCCTGTTCTGGACCCCACCTAAAATTGGCAGCCTTTCAGGATCACTTGATAAATGGGCTGGAGTAACACACCCAAATGAGGAATGTGTTGCCTCCAAAATCCAAATAGGCCCACTGGGTGTTGTGCCTCTTTCTTGGTTGTAGGAGGGGCCAAATGCAGCAACTTATTCTTCATCTTAGAAGGAATATCTCAATAGTTCCTGCACTACTGGATGCCTAGAAATTTTACTGAGGTAGAAGATCCCTGAATTTTAGTCGGATTTATTTCCCATCCTCTGGCATGCAAATGTCTCAGCAGTAAGTCCAGTGTGTTTGCTACTTCTTGCTCACTGGATTCAGTGAGCATAATGTCATCAATGTAATGGACTAGTGTGATATCTTACAAAAGCAAAAAGGGATCAAGTTCTCTCTGGATAAGAATATGACACAAAGCCAGAGAGTTGATGTACCTCTGAGATAGGACAGTAAAGGTATATTGCTGGCCTTGCCGGCTGAAGGCAAATTGCTTCTGGTGGGCCTTATGGACAGAAATAGAATAAAGGAATTTGCCAAGTCAATGGCTGTATACCAGGTACCAGGAGATGTGTTAATTTACTGAAGCAATGAAACCATATCTGGTACAGTAGCTGCAATTGGAATCACCACTTGGTTAAGCTCAGGATAATCTAGTAGCATTCTTCAAGATCCACAGGCCAAATGGGATTGTTGAATGGGGATGTGTTAGGAATCACCACCGTGCGTCTTTGAAGTCCTTGATGGTGGCAGTAATCTTTGTGGTTTCTCCAGGGATGCAATATTATTTTGATTTAGTATTTTTCTAGGTAGAGGCAGCTCTAATGGCTTCTATTTGGTTTTTCTCACCATAATGGCCCTCACCCCACCACTCAGGGGGCCAATGTGGGGGTTCTACCAGCTACTAAGTGGACAACTGTGCATTCTGGCCCTGGGGAAATGACCACAGGATGAGTCTGGGAGTCTGCTGTATATATAGTAAGTCAGACCTGAGCTAAAACTCCATTAATTACCTTATGGCCATAAGCCGCTACTTTAACTGGAGGACCACAGTGACATTTTGGGTCCCCTGGAATCAACATCAGCTCAGAGCCAGTGTCTAGTAGTCCCTCAATTGTCTTATCATTTCCCTTTCCCCACTGCACAGTTGCCCGGGGTAAAAGGCTGGAGGTCGGTCTCCTTGGGGAAGGATAGGAGAAAGATTCACAGCATAAACTGTCAGTAATGTACTGAGGTCCTTCCTCAAAGGGACCTGGTCTCACCTTCACTCAAGGGGTTCTGGGTCTGTAAACTGGCTGAAGTCTGGAAATAGATTGAAGGGCTGTGATTCTCTGTTTTTATAATTCAAATTAGTCTTTTGTCTGTTCAACCAAGAAGTTTTTTGCTTATATTAATGAAGTAGGAATGCAGTAGGCTTCCTATTAGTTTCACTTCTAGGAAGACTATGATTAATTAGTCAATGCCAGAGCTCAACAGGATTTGGACTATTCTGATTGCTGCTTTTTCTCTGGGTATCCATTACAGTAGAGAGTAGAGGGTGGAATGGTGGTGGCTAGGGGTGGGAAAGAGGGAAACAGGCAAGTGTTAGTCAAAGGGTATGAAGTTTTATTTATACAAGATGATTAAATCCTAAAGATCTACTATACAACGTAGTGCCTATAGTTAGCAGTACTGTGCTAAGGAGGCAGATCTCATGCTTAATGTTTTTATCTCTCACAGACACAAAATAATAAGTAAGGCAGGAGGAAACTTTGGGAGGTGATGGATTGGCTTATGGCATAGATTGTGGTTATGATTTCACAAGTGTATATGTATCTTCAAACTCATCAAGTTTATGCGTTATTAGTACAGCTTATTCATGTCAGTTATACCTCAATAAAATGGGTTTTTTGTTTTGTTTTGTTTTTAAGAAGAGCAGTTATATTTCCATCTCAGGGTTCTTGTGAAGACTAAGTGCATTTAGATCAGTGCCTGGCAGGTAGTAAGTGATATATAAATGTTTGCTATAATTATTTTCTTTTTTTCTAAATGGTATTCTGTATAGCAGAAGACTCCATCATCCTCCATTACCCATTGGAGGGCTATCTGTTATTCTCTAGTGATATCTTTACCGTCTCCCCTTTTATTAGTTTCCTAGGGCTGTCATAACATATTACCACAAACTGGGTAGCTTTAAAGCACAAAATTTTATTCTTTCCCAATTCTGAAGGCCAGAAGTTTGAAAACAGGGTGCCAACAGGGCCTTGCTTCCTCCCAAGTCTCTAGGGAAGAATCCTTCGGTTCTTTAGTTTCTGTTTTTTCCAGGTATTTCATGTCTTGTTACTGCATAAATCCAATTTCTGCCTCTATCTTACATAGCTAAATCTTAAATTTCCCTCTATTTTTCTCTTATAAGGACACTTGTCTTGGATTAAGGGTCTGCTTTGGTAATCCAGGATGACATGGTTTGGCTGTGTTTTCACCCACATCTCATCTTGAATTATAGTTTCTATAATCCCCATGTGTTGTGGGAGGGGCTTGACAGGAGGTAACTGAATCATGGGGGTAAATTCCCCCGTGCTGTTCTCATGATAGTGTGTGAGTTCTTGAGATAGGATAGTTTTATAAGGAGCCTTTTCCCCCTTTGCTCTGCACTTCTCCTTCCTGCTGTCATGTGAAGAATGATGTTTTTGCTTCCCCTTTGTCATGATTGTAAGTTTCCTGAGGCCTTCCCAGCCATGTTGAACTGTGAGTTAATTAAACCTCTTTTTTTCTTTTTTTTAAAATAAATTACCCAGTATCAGGTATGTCTAGGAACTCATACACACCTCAAGACTCTTAACCTCTGCAGTGATGCTTTCTGAATAGAGTGACATTTATAGGTTCTGGGGATTAGGACCTGGATATACCTTTTTTTTTTTTTTTTCGTGTGTGTGTGAGGGGTCACCCTTTAACTCTATAACCCCAAAGAGGAGAGCGGCCTTTTCCTGTACTTTTTCATATTGAAAAATCCCAAAGAATGAGTTTGATCAGCTTAGTTTTATTAATATGATAAGCCACTTTTAGAAGTGGAAGTGCAGGATGTTACAGTTGACCTATCCTCACCCTTAATTTGCCTATTTATTCAATAAAAGGAGTCAGTCGCATAGCCTTAACATGGTTTTAGGGACAGCTGTAAACAGTAGGCATGCAACACATCTTTATATAGAGTTGATACTTCTTTTTGTTTTTCCAGTATGTCCTCAGTCTGACCTAGTAGGTTATTGAAAATATTCTCAATCTGGATAATATCTTTTAAAAAGATACAGAATTTCTGTCTACTTTTTGTAAGTCCCAGGTCTTCTTGCACTAGTTTGTTGTTGGGAAGCTGCTTCTTGATTTAGGAAGTTGATTTCCTAATTGACACGTGTTATGGTGCTTAGAAACTGAAGCTCTCCATAAGGCTTCGCAGGAGTTTTGTTTTCTTCCCTAAGTGGTGATACATCAATGTAATCTTCTTCTTTGAAAAAATTATTTACCATAACATTTGTTCTTTGAAAATGCATTCTCATTGATAGATTACTGCAGTCTACTCTTCCATTAGCTTGTTGATAATACAGTCTACCATTTTTATTCTAAGAGTACCTAGTACTTGATTCAGAACTAGAATCTCAGTTACAGGATGTCCCTGGCTCTCAAATAGTTTGAGCTCTGCCTTATATTCAGATAGTGGTGCAAATTTCAGTCACCTATATGAATTCCCTACTAATGAGGAAATATTTATTGCAATACTTTTAGAAACTACTGTCCATAGAGCTAATTGGCAACCTGTCTCACCTCAGGTGCAGGTAGGTTAGTGATACCTAACCAATTCTAGATTGTTCTGTGAAGATTAAGTGCAGTTAAAAATAGTGATAATAGGTCATTTCTTTAAAATTACAATAATTATTAAGTAATAAAACATTTACCTATTTGTAGAACAGGTAGATAGTAAACAAGTTTCATCATTATGTCCAGGGCAAAGACTATTTATTTAATGGTGTTCAGATACTTGAAAAAGTCATGACAAGCTGTGTGGCTCTGTCATTTAGCTAATTCAGGAAGAAGTGGAGAGGTTAGAGAAGATGGGAAGAGTCGTGGTGCAATTAATGAGAGTGACTGTGTAGCTGGGAGTGTAAAATATGAATTGTTGAGCTCACATTCTATTGTAATGTTTGAAGCAAGGAGTGCCCAGCAAAGTAGTAGATAACAACAACAGATCATTTTAAAATAATAGTCTTTTTATTCATCATTGCTGGGTAGTTTATTAATATTTACCAATTTAAATGCTTATGCTAGTATTATTTACACGTTTCTACAAAATAATCTATAGAATGGTAATGCATTCTTATATGTTGGGTACAAATTTTTACTAAGTAGCTTTACCCACAATCCAGTTGTTGTATTAGTATTGATCAGTATTTGATTAGTATTTTTTAAATGTGATTTTGAAATATCCATTATTTCCTTCTTTTTACAAATTCATTCCTTTGCCTCTTTTTTTAATTAGATGAAATAGTCTTTGTATCATAAGCCACAGATTCCTCAATAAATATGTGACTTTACTCCTTGGCAAAACTTTTCTTCTTTTGCCCTATTAGTAATAGAAATATTCTGAATTTAAACTCACTGGAGAGTAACAAGTTTCTTGGTCAGAAAAATGAGCAATGAGAGAGGTAAATGTTTATCTATGAATAAATTTCTTGGGCCTGAACCCAAAGGTACACTTAGAAGCAGGGCAGTATAGAAAGCCTTTTTGTTTGTTTGCTTTTTCAAGATAGAGTCTTGCTCTGTTATCCAGGCTGGAGTGCAGTGGTGCAATCTTGGTTCACTGCAACCTCCGCCTCCTGGTTCAAGCAATTCTCCTGCCTCAGCCTCCCAAATAGCTGGGATTACAGGCACTCACCATGTAAAGACGAGGTTTCACCATGTTGGCCAGGCTGGTCTTGAACTGCTGACCTTGTGATCCGCCTACCTTGGCCTCCCAAAGTGCTGGGATTACAAATGTGAGCCACCGTGTCCAGCCAAGAGAGCCTTTTAAATATTTTCAAAATTGTGTGGTTGGCTGAAATTGTCAGTGCTAGGACAGCTGCTGGCACCTCGATCATCAGGTTCTGTGTGTATTTGCATCAGTGGTTTTGAAGGCGTGGCTACGCACTGGAACATCATAGTGAGCTTTTTAAGAGTATTAATGCCAGAATCCCACCCCATAATCGGCCTGGGGTGGAGCCTGGGCATGTGTGTATCTTTTTAAGTTCCCTAGGTGATTCTAATGTTCAACCAGGGTTGGAAACCACTGACTTACACGAGCCAGATAATGTCTATTAAGAAAATCTCAAATAGTTACTGGATAAAATATTTGGATCCACTGTTCATTCTTCTAATTTGTGGATTTTATATTTGTTTTTTAAAGTAGTTTACATTTTTTGGCAATTTTATCAGTATTTAACTAATGGTATAAGGTACTCACCAGTGCCAGAGCAGGGTCAAATCAGTGTTTTTTGACTTTTGCTGAACACCAGATTCATTTTGGAAACTTTTACAGTCCTAATGTAAATCTAGGCCACACTCAGAACAGTTAATTCAGAACCTTTGAGGGTTAGGACCCAGGCATCATCATTAATATTATTATTATTTTTATAGTTCTCCAGGTGATTACCTTGTAAGACCAAATTTGAGAGCCACAAATCTAAATAAATTTTGGTTGACTTAATTTTCTTTAAATGATTTCAGATATGTGCGGTCTTACTTTGTCTCTCTTTTTCAGGATATTATTGATAGACTTATAATTTTGAATTCTGAAGCTAAGATTCGTTCTTTATTCAACTATGAACAATCGCATATCTTTGGTCTAAGGTAAAGTGCTACATTTTACTTTTCATATTGTATTTTATATTCCACAAAAAGTAAGCATTTGTTCTATATACTTTTAAAAAGTATTTAAAATTAGCTAATATTTGAAAGGATGTTTAAAGGTAGTTTGTCTTCCCGTAACATTATAGACAAAGTAAATTATGACAATTAGATTTTCGTGCTATGGAGTTTGTCTGAATTCGAATTCTGTATTATTATAATGTCTCCCATTCCTTACTTTAATAGAGGCGATTTTAGGGACTATTTTATTTGATTTACTCTTGAGTCAACTTGACCTTCCCTGGGTTGGTATTTGGTTAGGTTCTTGTCATAATATACCCTTAAAAGAGGCCTAGAAATGGATGATTTATCCTGAGACCCAAGTTTGGCTTTTTGTTGTTTATTGTTGCTTTTCAACTTTACTTTGCCTGAAGTTTAAATCTTTCCACTTGATTTCGTATTCCTTGACATTTTATTTCCTATGTTCAAATGGGAAATAAGGAATAGTTGGTAGGGCTACAGGGACTTGTGAATTTTGCAGTATTTTGGCCATATGTAAACATAATTTGCTTCCCTTCCTATAAATTGCTACCTTTAAAAGGAGCTGAATTAAGGAAATTTTTCATTTTCATAGTTTCATGTTTTTTCTTTCTTTTCTATTAGCAAAGTAACTTCTTTAGACTTGAGGGAAGTCAATGATAATTCACTACCTAGAAAAGCAATTATTTTTCTAAAGTTAGAATTCCCTGATGGTAGTGTATTTTTAATTTTTTAAAAACTGTGTATTCATAGATGAGCTTTATGTTTGGACTTTATCGTTCAAATAAGGTATAACAAAGGTGCCGCCATTATAGTTTTTTGGGTGATGTGCCATTTATCTCAAAATGTGTTTTCACATTAAATATATTAGTTTATAGTTTCAGATACATCAGATGGCAAGATTCATGTGGGAAACTAGGAAAAACTACATTCAGTAGAATTTTCTTTTGCACAGCAAATATGTTTCTTAGTTTTGCAGTTGTAGAACATTGATTTTGGCCTCTTGTTGATATACTGAGTACATTTCTTTTTTTTTTTCCTGTATGTTTTCTTTCTTCTATGGAACAGTATTTTCTATAGTGTTCTTTGGAAGAAGATTTAACAATAGGACTTTATACAGTTATATAAAAAGCAATTCAAGAAGTGAAATGCTCCTGGAAATAACATACATTAATTTTCATGGTGCGTGCTTTCTCGTAATATCCAAATGTTATCATTCTATCCTACTGTAAAGAATGTATTATCCCACTGTTGGTAGATATAATAGAATATAGTGCAGTATGGTGGTTAGCAACATGGACCTTGTGGTCAGACTGCCTGCTCTTTACTGGATGTGTTAGATGGGGTCTCAGTTACTATCTGTAAAGTGGAGGATAATTGTATTATTTTCCTTATAGAGTTATCGTGATAATTGATATAAAAAATTAAAAGGGCTTACAATCGTGCCTGGTACATAGAAAGCACTGTGAAAATAGTAGTAGTAATAGTTCTAATAGTAATTCTTCATGTCTTTCTTTATATCTACTTGACCTATACTGCTTTTGTGTTTTACTATGAAATAATTTTGGTCTTCATTTTTTCAGTATCTCAGTAGTCATAAACATGCTACTTAGTAATTTGCTTGTTTTATATCAACATTCAAAAAGAGAAAATGATGAAATCACTTTTTGAGGAAAAGTTTGTATTTTAACTTAGATACTGTTAAAAAAGTTTTTCTTTTGCAAATATATTTTATGTTTTGAGATTCCTATTTCTAATAATCTTTAATTCAGGTATATTTGTAAGTCATACATTTTAAGCTAATAATTTGCTTTCATTTTGCTAGTAATTTCTGTCTTCTACTGGTCATTGATGTCTAATGGTGATAAACCTAGATCATAGCTTTGCATAATTTATAAATCTTGCGTTTCTGTTTGTTTGGGATTTTTACCCATGTGTTTCTCTTTTATTCCCACAGTATATTTGCTTGTTTCTAGTTAAGCCTTCCTTGTACCTTTCTCTTCAGTAGATCATCTGTTAATGTGTCTGAATCTATGTTTAGCATTGCTTGTTCCATTTACTTTATATTTTCTTCTGCCTCAGAGTGTAGCAGTAGCATTAAGGGAAATGCTTGATACAACTTATTTATCACAACACTCAGATGAAGCTAATAGGGGGTTAGTGAAATGAGGCATGAACAGCATCACATTCCATTTAAAGTTCTGAATTTTAATTTGCCAAGATCTTACAAATCTTACATTGTAAATGACTAATATTCAGAAGGATGCTCCTTTTATTAGCCTCCCTCCTTCACCCCTTCCCCTTTTCTCCCTCTTCCAACCTATTCTTTTTTTTTGCTGGATCATTCCTATTAGTGTGAAGACATGCCTTCATATGTCCTGTCTTACAGTGAAATAGAACAAACTATGCAAAGAAATACCCTTGACCTTACATCTCCTTGCAGCCACTGACCAAATGGTAAAATATGTCTGTACAAACTGCCCTCAGTTGCTCATCTGTATTTACTCCTCAACTCAATTTGATTTGGCATTGATTTTATAATTCTGTCAGAACTATTCATCCTGCTCATCACTAGATCACTTGTAACTTCCATGCTAATGAATCTAGTGCATTCTTCTCTTTTCTCATCTTACTGTAACTGTCAGTAGCATTTGATATAGTGGACCATTTTTTTTTTCTGTGTGAAAAATTCTCTCCATTTCTGTGCTATCATACACTGCTATAGCTACAGTTTCTCTCTCTCTCTCTCTCTCCTTTTTTTTTTTCATTCTCTAGGCAACCTTTGAATGTTGGAATACTCAGGATGTAGTCCTGGGCTCAGGACCAAGGACCCTAGCTTTCTGTACATTCTACTGCTAACTTATTCCACTTAAACATTTGCCTTTAAATATCATTTATATGCTAGAAGATGCCCCTATTTATATCTCTAGCCCAAACCTCTCTTTTCAGCTACCAGACCAATATATGCACCTGCCTTCTGACATCTCATTGTATACATTTCTCATTTAAACATGTTTAAAATTGAACTTTTGGATCTCTCAAACCCCCTTCTACAAAAACAAACCAAATAAATCTGTCATTTCTATCTCTTTAAGTGATCCAGCCATCTCTTTAACTGCTTAATCTTGAAAGTCATCATAACTTTCTCTGTTTTTTTAAACAATAATTTATCTTTATTATAAATAAATTGATCAATGCAGAAAATTAAATATAATGAAATGAAATTTCTTATAAGTCTAAAAGTATCATTATTAGTACTGAGGAAAATTATTCTAGACATCTTTCTATACATATACAGAGAGAAGGATATACAGATAAATAAAAATAAATTCATTTTTAAAAATAGAATTATATTACAGTTACCACTTTAAATTTGAATGGAATTCTTTAGGAAAAAAAAAAGAAACCCCAGTGTAAGACAGAAGGAATTGCTGAATTTCAAATAACTGTTTTTTTCATTATTTTCTGAGAGATTCCTCTAAGGTAAAGAGAAAAGATTATGTAAAACATTTCCAGAGGTCTGAGCATATTTCACTTTTGGACAGTACTGATCAACTCTACTATGATAGATGAAGACATTCATGCTCTTGTCAGCTGCCCACTTCCCCTGTGCTAAAAAGTAGTTCCTTTGCCGATTTCCTAACCTACCTTCATGAGTCAGAGACCCTATCTTCCTTCCTACCCAGGAGGCAGATTTAGCAATAAGCTAATCTGCATTTTTCAGTGTAGTAACCTAATATATGAAGTACCTTTTATGTATGACTGTGGAGTAAAATTTACAATGTAAACATTTCCTCTTCTTTATTTACTCAACCAGTATTTATTGAACTTGAATTCTGAGCTATGCCCTGTGCTGTGTGTGGGGCATGCAATGATGAGTGAATCAGATGTGCTAATTCTCTTTAACCTTGTTATCTATGAGGAGTAAGATATTAAGATAATCAAAGAGTGTAAGGTAATTAAGGCAGAAAAGAAACACGTTCTTATAAAGCCCTCACCCATCTTTTATCATTTTAAGTTACTGGCAATTCTGGACACCATTGTGTGGCTTACCTTCATATATCTCTACCTTTCCCGTGTACAATATTTTCTATCCTTCCTTAGCCTGAGCTAATGCTCCGAGGAGGTTAAACTCCTTATCTCCCTCAAGGACAAAACAGCAACATCTCCTGAGATCATACATAATCTTCAAATAAAGATAATAATAAGGTCATAATTATACCTAACATAATACAGCTATCCTTCCTACACCTGGAAACGCATCAATCCCCAGCCCAAGTACTATTACATAAAGTTAACAATACTTAAATGCTGCAGTAAATCTTATGAAGATAATTTCTTAATATAGAGTATACAAGCACAAACATGTTTTTAACAAAAGGAGGAAATACTCATGACAGTTACAGTCCTCGTTTCTGCAGCTGGTCACATGATTGTAACTGGTATTGATGAATACCTTCTCCTACTACCCATTCTGTATTCACTTTGCCTTTGGTACCTTAGGAAGTTGTGATTTTTTTCTTCCTTGTGAAGTGACCCAAACGTTCATTCCTGAGGGGACTGGACCATTTGTAGTCCTGCCTGGATTAGGATGTTGTAATTTCCCATTGACCTTAATCACACGGCATGGTAATACTAAGAGATGCCCTAATAGATCTCCTGTATGCCATGCATATTCTTTCTTACCTCTGTTAGGGAGTAGCAGACTGATTTCATCTTGATAGTCCAGGTAGTCACCCTAGCCAATACTTTAACTCCTTTCTTAGCCTGTTGACTTAAAGGAAGGAGGAACCCAAAGTGTCCAGGTGGCAATCTTGACTTCCAGTTTAATGGAGTAACTGTTGTATCTTCTGGTGGCAGCATTCCTCCCTCTGGAACTATGACCTGAAGGCCAAGAGAACATAGTGTTGTGGGAACAGGAAACAAACATTTTGCTAGTGGATTACCAGGGGTGATGGTGAGTGATGCCACCTCCCCTTCTACCCCTTGATTCCTGGAACCTCGAATCCTGGCTATGGCAGAAACAGTACTATATATTGGCCACTGATTCAGAGCATACACGGTCTTCTGTAGAATTTGCCCCAGCCCTGCAATGTATTTTCACCAAGTTGGCATTGTAACTGTGACTTTAAAAGGCCATTTCACGTTCTGTCAATCCAGCTGCTTCAGGATGATGGGGAACATTGTAAAACCGGTGAATTCCGTGAGCATAAGCTACTGCCCGCTTCTTTAGCCGTAAAGTGGGTGCTTTGGTCAGAGGCATTGCTGTGCGGAATACCATGATGGTGAATAAGGTATTCAGTGAGTCCACTGATAGTAGTCTTGTCAGAAGCATTGCCTGCAGGATAGGCAAACCCATATCTGGAGTAAGCGTTTATTCCAGTGAGGACAAACCTCTGCACTTTCCATAATGGAAGAGATCCAGTATAATTAACTTGCCTCCAGGTAGCTGGCTGATCACCCCAAGGAATGGTGCCATATCAAGGGCTAAGTGTTGGTCTCTGCTGCTGGCAAATTGGGCACTCAGCAGTGGTCATAGCCAGGTCAGCCTTGGTGGGTGGAAGTCCCTGTTGGTGAGCTCATGAGTAACCTCCATCCCTGCCACCATGGCCACTTTGTTCATAGGCCCGTTGAGTGATGACAGTAGTGGCTGGGAAAAAAGGCTGAATGGTGTTCACAGAACGGGTCATCCTATCCACTTGATTATTAAAGTCCTTCTCTGCTGAGGTCACCTGTTGGTGAGCACTCACATGGGATACAGATATCTTCACGTGACCACTCAGAGAGGTCCCTCCTCATACCTCTTTTCCAAATTTCTTTGTCACTAGTTTTCCAATCATGCTTCTTCCAAGTCCCTGACCATCCAGCCAAATCATTGTCTATAGCCCATGAGTCAGTATATAATCGCACAATTGTCCATTTCTTCTATGCAAAGTGCACAACTAGGTGCACTGCTCGAAGTACTGCCTACTGGGAAGATTTCCCTTCACTACTATCCTTCAGAGATGTCCTAGAAAGGGACTGTAGACTATAGTGCTGCAGCTGTTTACTTTCAGGTGGTGCCTGCATATCATGCAGAACCATCTGTGAACCAGGCCCTAGTCTTCTATTCCGCTGTCATCTGATCACAGGGAACTGACCATGAGGCCATGGGTGTAGGCTGCGAGAGAAAAGACAGGGTGGCAGGAGTGGAGACTAAGGGCATTTGAGCCACTTCCTCATGTAACTTACTTGTGCCTTCAGCACCTGCTTGAGCCTGATTACATATATACTACTTCCACTTGATGATGGAATGCTGCTGTGCATGACCCACTTTATGGCTAGATGGGTCAGAAAGCACCCAGTTTTTGATAGGCAGTTCAGGTCACATGGTGTCTTGATGATCCATAGTCAAACATTCAGTTTCCACCAAAGCCCAGTAACAGGCCAAGAGCTGTCTCTCAAAAGACAGACAGCCTCAGAAGATGGCAGGGCCTTGCTTCAAAATCCTAGAGGCCTGCACTGTGACTCCCTTTTGGAGGCCAGCCAAAAGCTCCAAGCAGCATCCCTGCCTGCCACCGACACCTCAAGCACCATTGAATCTGCTGGGTCATATAGCCCAAGTGGCAGAGCAACTTGCACAGCAGCCTGGACCTGTTGCAGAGCCTCTCCTGTTCTAGACCCCACTCAAAACTGGCAACCTTTTGGATCACTCGATAAATGGGCTGGAGTAACACACCCTAAACCGGTATGTGTTGCCTCTAAAATCTAAATAGGCCCACTGGGTATTGTGCCTCTTTCTTGGTTGTAGGAGGGGCCAAATGCAGCAACATATCCTTCACCTTAAAAGTAATATCTCAACATGCCCCACACCACTGAACCCCCTAGAAATTTTACTAAGATAAAATGTAGGTCCCTGAATTTTAGTCAGGTTTATTTCCATCCTCTGGCATGCAAATATCTCAGCAATAAGTCCAGTATGTTTGCTGCTTCCTGCTCACTGGATCCAATGAGCATAATGTCATCAATGCAATGGACCAGTGTGATATCTTGTGGAAGCAAAAAGCAATCAAGTTCTCTCTGGATAAGATTATAATACAAAGCCGGAGAGTTGACATATCCCTGAGATAGGACAGTAAAGGTATATTGCTGGCCTTGCCAGCTGAAGACAGATTGCTTCTGGTGGGCCTTATGGACAGGAATGGAGAAAAAGGCATTTGCCAAGTCAATGGCTGCATACCAGGTACCAGGAGATGTGTTAATTTGCTCAAGCGATGAAACCACATCTGGTACAGCAGCTACGGTTGGAGTCACCAGTTGGTTAAGCTTACGATAATCCACTGTCATTCTCCAAGATCCATCTGTCTTCTGCAGAGGCCAAATGAAAGAGTTGAATGGGGATGTGGTGGGAATCACCACCCGTGCATCCTTCAAGTCCTTGATGGTGGCACTAATCTCCGCAATCCCTCCAGGGATGCAATCTTGTTTTTGATTTAGTATTTTTCTAGGTAGAGTCAGCTCTAATTGCTTCCATTTGGCCTTTCTTACCATAATAGCTCTCACCCTTCCAGTCAGAGAGCCAATGTGGGGGTTCTGCCAGCAGCTAAGTATGTCTATGCCAATTATGTGTTCTGGCACTGGGGAAGTGACCGCAGGTGGGTCTGGGGACTCACTGGACATGCTGTAAGTCAATATAAGCTAAAACTCCATTAATTACCTGATCTCCATAAGCCACTGCTTTAATTGGAGGACCACAATAACATTTTGTGTCCCCCGGAATCAGCGTCAGCTCAGAATCAGTGTCCCGTAGTCCACATAATGTCTGATCATGCACAGTTACCCTGGTAAAAGGCCTCCTTAGGGAAGGATGGGAGAAACATTCACAGCATAAATTGTTGGTACTATAGTGGGGTCTTTCCTCCTGGGGACCTGGTGTCTCCTTCACTCAAGTGGTTCTGGGTCTGTAAACTGGCTCAAGTCTGGAAATTGATTGTTGGGCTATAATTCTCTGTTTTTATGATTCAAATTAGTCTTTTGTCCATTTGACCTAGAAGTTTTCTGCCAATATAAATTAAGCAGGAATGCATTAGGCTTCCTATCATTTTCACTTCTGGGAACACTGTGACTAATTAGCCAATGCCAGAGCTCTACATGAGTCAGGCTGTTCTGATTGCTTCTTGGTCTCTGTTGTCCATTACAGTAGCTAGGTTACTTTGGTGGTTGAGTGCCACTACTTGGCCCTTGCCACCTCGGGATCAAATTGTTCTTACTGCATTTAAATTTTATAGTTGAATGACCTCAGTTCCCACTGTTAGATCTCACATACAGGGCAGAGCAATTACAGGGCTCTTCAGAGATGCAGGTGTGGCTCTCACAAATCTGTTTCACAAGGCATTTGGTCCAGGGTATATCTTCTGGAACCTCCCAGATGGAATGAGTAGGTCTAAAGTGACTAAACCACCCCACCATCTCAGTCTCCGTAAGACTTTGGATTCCTTCCTCTACATTAAACCAAGGGAGATCAGATATAAGCAGCTTGCTCACAGTGGGCCATCTTTAATCCATATTTCAGCTTATCAAGCAAATAGACTGTCAGAATCTTTTTTAACTCCTCAAGCTGAAACATTACATGCAAAGTCCCTATTTAGTGGACCTAAATCAATAAATGCAGCCTGATCCAACTCTGTGTTCCTCCCGCTGTTATCCCATACCCTTAATATCCATTCTTATGCCTGTTCTCCAGATTTCTGTGTATATAAGTTATTTAAACAGAACTCAAGCAGTTCTTTTCAAGTGTAGCATACCTCCTGTTGGGTCACAGTCGCAACCCCACCTCTAGGGGCCCACCAGGGCTTTAGTTATAGGTCTGGAAGCAAACAGGGGTGTTGGGGGTAGCTTCTGAGGAGAATCAACATTATCTTGAGTGGAAACTGCCTCAGGGGAGGCCATCACTGTTGCTTCAGGCAGCACAGGGTTTATCTCCTCAGACAAAGTGGAAAGGCTGATGGCAGCATGGGTCCGGGAGGGGATGTTGCCACTACTGGGGTGGGAAAGCTATTTCTTCTGGCAGAAAAGGTTCATCAGAGTTTACAAACTCAGGGTCCTCAGCTTCATCAGAGTCCTTCCACACGTCCTCATTCCAAGTTGCAGGGTCCCACCCTTTTCCAATCAGTGCCCTCACTTTAACAGTAGACACCTGGCAAGGCTGTGCATACACCTTTTGTTGCAGGTCATGATAAGAGCTCACTCACATGATAAGAGCTTGTGTCTGTTTTTCTACAGTTTCAGCTCTTTTTCAGCTCAGAGTTAAGCTTCTTACTCTGGGCAATCTTAGCAGATTTGAGGCTCAGTATCTGCCTCTGATGCCAGGAGACAGAATCCCTAAGTTCATCATTTTCTTTCATTAGTTTGTCCACTGAACTTAGGAGCTTAACCAACCAGCTTCATTATGTTCCTTGGTTCTCCTCATATGGTCAAAGATACTATGTATAGAATCACTAAACTCCTTGCCTCTCACAAGCAGTGAATCAGGCGTGTCAAATGCATTTATTTTGCATAACCCTCTGAACAGTTCATGCCAAGGAATATCAGTGTTCTCTGTACTATTACAAGTAGAGTCCTTAGCATTTTTGGGTCTAATCATATTAAGCAGCCAACTCCAGAAACCCCAAAACCAATGAAAGAGTTCCATCCTTAATATTCTGTTCCCTTAGAACCCCTCTTGCTACCAAAATCTGTATTAGTCAGGGTTCCCTAGAGGGATAGAACTAATATGATATATATAGTTCTATATATATATATATGAATATATTATATCATATTAGTTCTTACATGATCACAATTCCCACAGTAGGCTGTCTGCAAGCTTGAAGAGCAAGAAGAACCAGTTTGAGTCTGAGAAGTGAAGAACTTGGAGTCCAATGTTTGAGGGCAGGAGACATCCAGCATGGGAGAAAGATGTGGGCTGGGAGGCTAGGCCAGTCTTGCCTTTTCACATTTATCTGCCTGCTTTATATTCTATGGCAACTGATTAGATGGTGCCTGCCAGATTAAGGGTGGGTCTGCCTTCTCCAGCCCACTGACTCAAATGTTAATCTCCATTGACAACACCCTCACAGACATACCAGGATCAGTACTTTGCAACATTCAATCCAATCAAGTTGACAGTATTAATCATCGCATGCCCCCAAACCATACTCTGTGTGTTTACAAAAGCTCCAACTAACATCCAGTTGCAAGGGAACCAGAACATTTCTAAAACACAGATCTGAATTTGGTACATAGAGTAAGTGAGCAGGCCTCCTATAGTCTCTGCTCATTCTTTGCAGCACTTACAGAATTTTATTGGCAAACCAACCTTGCTCTCCATTTCTCTTCTCTAGATATGGTTGTATGTGTATTAAAATTCAAAAGCTTCAGATTTGAGGGTGTGGTTACTGTGTATGTATTTTATGTCCTTTTCTTAGTTTTGATAGCAGACAGGGAATTGAGATTTACATTTCTGCTACTTTTGTGTGTGCTGACCAGAAGGAAAACTTTTATGTTGGGAAAATGAAGTGTGTTTGGTTAAGTATGCTACATATATGTGCACATGGGTGTGCATGCATATATATAACAAAAATTCTATGTGTATATATACATGCATTTGAATGTATATTACATATACATACATGCATACGTATCTTAACCAAACACACACATATATATATATGTGCATGTATATACGCATACACACATTGTATTTGTGTAGAGTTTGTAAAAGTATAATTTATGGCGATGTATACATGGAATTATTTAGATTGTTAATAGAAATGTTTTTCATCTCTGAATATACTGAATTCGTACTAGGAGAAAGTGACAGGAAAAAGAGAAGGAAGGGGCTTATGACTGTAATTGTGAGATAAACCAAGAACATGTTTGGAATTCTTTCAAGTGGAAATGACAGACAACTAAGACTAAACTTTATCAAATCATTCCAGTTACCCCAGACAAATGCCCGCCTCCACACATGAATGATGTGGTAATATTTTAACAGCAAAGAAGAAAGTTTATAGTAATTAAGAACAGAGAGTTATTATGTTTCTGGTGAGATTTGATTTGGGTTTTAAGTAAACTCGTGAGGGATTCACCATATCCAAAATACATCTCAAAACAAATGAAAAGGCTGGTCCCTCATCTTATGGATTATTTTATTTCTTCAGATAGTTCAAATAAACATTACACATAAAGGAGACACTGATTTTCATTTCCAGAAATAAAATTAGAGTGGGGGAGGAGGAAAAGGAGGAGGGGAGTGAGAGTAGGTGGGTGTGGGGTGAGGGTAGAGAGTGGATGTGTGTGGCGGGGGTAGAGAGGGTGGATGTGATAGGGAGAGTATATATGTGTGGGGGAAAGGGGTGTGTGTGTGTGGTGTAGAGGTGGGGAGGAAGACAGAGGGAAGAATGGTGGGGTGGTCAGGGAGGGGAAGGAGGAGGGAGCATGGGAGAGCAGGAAGAAAGGATGAGGTAGAGGGGGAAGGAGGGAGGTTGGAACTGGTGGGGAGGCAAGGAGGGAGGTCAGATGAGTAAGAGTGGGAGGCTTGGGGGAGGTTTGGAAAGAGAGGGAAGGAGGGTGATGGTGCAGGGAGAGGGGTGGGTGTGTGTGTGTGTGTGTGTGTGTGTGTGTGTGTATTGGGCTCAGAGAAAGAAAGAAATTATATAGTGTGTGGTATTTTAAAATCTATCTCTATTTTTTTTCTTCTTTATTTTTTATTTCCATAGGTTTTTGCGGAACAGGTGGTATTTGGTTACATAAGTTTTTTTTTTTTATTGCACTTTAGGTTCTGGGGTACATGAGCAGATCATGCAGGATTGTTGCATAGGTACATACATGGCAAGGAGGTTTGCTGCCTCCATCCCCTCGTCACCTATATCTGGCATTGCAGTGATGCTAAATGCTCATTTTCACACTAAATTGGGAAGCTCTCTTTGCATCTGAAGCAAAACAATGTATCTTGTCCCTAACTGGACATGAGGATCAAGTGCCAAATTCTTAGTGCCCTGGCTTACTTAGGGCCTATGTTCTGGGCTGCTGGGAAACCCGAGGGAGGGCTCACAGTATGGTTAGTGTGAGCTGGTATGTGTATCCTGCTGTTAGACTGTTCTTTTGATTATAACTAGGTTATGCTAGTTGTGCTTGGTGCATATTCAAAGATATATTGATGTCTCCTGGGTTATGCTGACATGCTATGCAGCTGTGTATAGTGTTATAATGATAAATTCGATGTTTGTAAACTACTTGGGGCTATACAGTCAAACATGTTACAAGCATTTTCTTCTAATGCACAAGAGGCTCAGCCACGTGCAGTGGCTCATGCCTGTAATCCCAGCACTTTGGGATGCCAAGGTAGGCAGATCACCTGAGGTCAGGAGTTCGAGACCAGTGGAACCAACATAGAGAAACCCCGTCTCTACTAAAAAGATAAAAAATTAGCCAGGCGTGGTGGCACATGCCTGTAATCTCAGCTACTCAGGAAGCTGAGGCAGAAGAATCACTTGACCCTGGGTGGGAGAAGAGGTTTTGGTGAGCCAAGACACGCCACTGCACCCCAGCCTGGGCAAGAAGAGCAAAACTCCGTCTCAAAAAAAAAAAAAAGCCCTTAATTGGTGTATTTACATTTTATAATATATAGGAATAACATATAAATGTTTATAAGGTCAATATAATGAATATTAATATTATAATCTTAATATTATATAACAGTATATGATCTGCTGGAAATGTTCAGTTGGAGTCACTCAGTCTTTTCTTTTTCTTTATTTTGAGACGGAGTCTTGCTCTGTTGCGCAGGCTGGAGTGCAGTGGCACGATCTCGGCTCACTGCAACCTCCGCCTCCCAGTTTCAAGCAATTATCCTGCCACAGCCTCCCGAGTAGCTGGGATAATGTATGGCATGGAAATCCTGTGAGTCTCAGGGCTCTGGACTGACCCTGGTTATAATTCTTTGCTCTGAAGTTCTGACTGAGTAGGCTGTGATTTGTTCCTGAGTACACTTCCGTTTTGGGATGTAAAAAATGCCAGTTTCCTGTGGTTAAACTGAAATTTTTTACCCAAAAGGAATTTTATTTCAGGTTTTTTTTTTTTCAGGGTGAGACAATCATTTATTTATTGGACAGGGCAAGGTCATTTAAAGAGAGGAAACATATCCCAAAAACATGTGTTTAGCCTGGTGTTACAAGCATTGATGCTCACAACAAACAACATTACTCAAAACATCATGAAAACAGGCCACATACAACCAGGAAGATGCTCTCAAGCCACTGAGAAGCCACAATGCTTAGGAAATAATCATTAGAGAATTACAGAGCATGACAGTCTCCAAGATTCATTGATACGCATATTCTACGGCTGCATCGTATTTGGTTGGTTCCCTGGTTATTGAGTCTTCCTATATTTTAAAAAGCCTTGACCGGTACTCATCTCTGAACATCACTGAAATCCTATTTTTGAACTACCCTAGGCAATAATTGACTGTCTCATAGTACTGTAAATAAAATTCTGTACTTAGTATATTTAGCAATGTTACAATGCATCCAAATCACCTTTAAGTCCTATGGTACATACTTGAAAAAGACAGCAGAAACTCATTGGTGTAAATGAAAAAAGAAATTTGGGGAGCTCACCTGGCCTGAGGCATACAAGCTGCTAGCAAAGATAGACACAACTGAAAACTACTTTGTCAGTTATCTGCCAAGTGACTTGGCCTGATTTTTAGCAGGACTCTTCCTGACTGTACAGGCAAAGATTTCAACATCCATTCTAGAGACTAGCCACAATACTAAAAGTAGTAATATATCATGAATGCTTCCTTATGAGGAAAAACTATTAGCATAAGATTCACAGACAAAAACCTGTTAGGTATGTGGCCCTCCTGCCTGAAATCTATTGATTTCTACCAACCACTCCCTTTCGCAGCAATAAGAGTTTTCAAGATGAGAATTCACTCCACATAGAAAACCACATTTGGGAAGTCAGTTCCAAAAGACCAAATATTGTAGAACTCCATTTATATGAAATGACCATAATAGGCAAATCTACAGAGAGAGAAGTAGATTAGTGGTTGCCAGGGGCTAGAGGGTGGGCACTGGGAGAAAACGAGAGATGACTGCTCAAAGGCGCAGTGTCTCTTTTTGGGGTAACAAAATGTTCTCAAACTGACTGTGGTCACAGTTACACAACTTTGTGAATACACTAAAAACCACTGAATTGTACCCTTAAAATGGGTGAATTGTAAGGTGTATGAATTTCATCTCAATAATGTTACAAACATATTAAAAAAGGAAGACAGCCCCCAAAGAGAAGGAAACAAGAGACTCTTCCAAACCAAATCATACCTGAGGAAACAGTAGCCAAGTCTGATGGAACGAGCTTGTTTCTTGCATGCTGTTTTAAGTTATCATCACTTCAACCCCTGATTTCACATTTTAATTCATTTCTAAATTATTTTAGGTTATCAGATTTCTTTGTTCTCATTAGAGAGCACAGTCAGTGTTCCACCAACTGGATTGGCATAACAAACCAAAACTAAACAACAAGAATAAAAACCCAATGAAAAAATAATCTCACGCTTTGGGGCTATGTGTTACCAGTCAGAAGAGAAGAGCTGAGGCTCATTTCTAATAAAAAGAAAAAAGGTCTATAAGTAAAATGGCATCTTATGACTTGTTCTTAAAGCACATTTCCTTTTAAAACCCGCATACGGTTATTCCCTTTACACCTATACAATTCAACAAAAGCAATGTTTTTACACCTGTACAGTCCAACAAAAGCCATGTTCTCTACAAGGAAATGTTGAGCTTCCTACTGCTCTCTAGCTCCAAGAGCTATCCAATTTCCTTGAAAGTAAAATTACTGTTTCTAAAAATATCAACTCTGTATCCTCATCCTCACTTTAAGCACCATACAGTGAAGATGGAAAACTCTAAGCCTGCTATAAATCAGAAACTACAAAACAATTTCTTAAATGACCTGATTTTTCTCAAAACATTAGTCCAAATATTAAGAATATATTTGGCCCAAATTCCTTTGAAGTCTGTCTTTAGATTAATAGCAAGTTTCCTTTATTTCACTTATTCACTAGTTTAGTATGAAATAAACAGATTTTAAATCAGTTAAACCGGCTAATGACAATTTTCCTCAATGATTTTTCTTCTACATAGGCAAGATAATGAAATCACAAAAGGTCTTCAACTACTCTTATACTATATAATCAATTAGGGAAATTTTTACAGACAAAGGAGAACACAAGTAGCTTTACAGCAAGTTGAGCTTGTTAAATATACTTGTTCAGACAAAGAATTTCTGACACACACATTGCCCACTACACACAGAACCTCAGAGAAGTAATGAAACAAGACAGCCAATGGTAGAAGGCATATGGGAGCAGGGTGGGATGAAAAGTCACACATACATACATTAAAAACTGGCAAGTACTTCTGAAGCACAGCCACTTTTTAGGGGACACAAGAAAAACTGTTAAATCATCATTTTGGTCTCATTAGGGAAGTCCATTTATTAAGAACTGAAGACCATTTTGCCATAATTCATGCTGCAAAATGCAGTAGTCACAGAGTATTTCCAAAAGGATTCCAAACACTGTAGTGCAACAGAAAAGACATCTAAGAGAATAATCACAAAAAACACTAGTTTTCAAGGAAATGTGTTCAAAACAGTGGCTTTTACAACAGATGTGGATTTGTTTTAAATGAAAAAAAAAATTCCCTATATGAAATACCACAGACCCATTTCACATATAACTTACACTGCATTAATGATTGAATCAACAGTATATAAACAAGGGGCATGGTTTTTCCTAAAGTAGGTCTGAAAAATCAATATAAATACTAATGGGGGGGGAAGGAGTGTTTTATACCCCAAACTCCGATATTTCAGCTCTGTGTCCTCTCCTATTTATCATATTTTGTAAAAATCTTAACGACGCAGCGATTCAAGTTTTCGTAACTTCAATGATATGTTAAGAGGACAGTGCGTCTTGATTTGAAGAATCTGCTGAATCCGAAGTCCGGAACAGTACTCGACCACGATGATTAAATACATAAAAAGACGGGCGATTCCTTAACATATCAAATGTCTTATTTTTCAGTTCTGAAGTAGCATCCATGTCTTTAAACTCCCCTGCAATATGAACTGTGCTGTAACAGGTAACTGCAAAGGCCAGAAGTGTGTGAAGAACTGTATCTATTGGCAGTGATTCATCTTCCTTTTCTGTTAGTCGCATATAAGAATGACGCTGCGCAGCGGAAAAGGTGGCGTGGGCTAGGGCAAGGAGACCGATGCCTACCAGCCCCTTCCAAAGCGACGGCGCCGTAATGCCGAAGCCGCAGCAGTCCAACACGAGAAGCGAAGGGCGGCGGAGCTGTTTCTTCCTCCACCTTCGGGAGTCCGCGCGCCGCAGAAAGATGACATCACTTAAATCCTGAGCGCCAAGTGTCTGAGTGGTGGAAAAGCCAGACGGCCGTGAGAAAGCGGAAACAGGAATCTATTTCAGGTTTTTAATGTAAACAAGATAAACTCCTTTGGGATGTGAAATTGGCATTTTTTTGTAAATAATAACTTCTTTGACTCAAATATTTTCCTTTATGACAAATAATATTCAGTTTTATTACATTAGAGATAAAATTTAATAAGGTGAAAATAACTTTTTTAAAAAAGACAATTTAGAGCTTAGAAAACAAATGTGTTTGTTTTATGTATTGGAGCAAAAGCAAAGACTCAGTAAAGGTCCAGATTCTGTGTGACTTAAGTTTACTTTCCACTTCAGCCCAGAGCCTGTATTTATCTTTTGGCAGAGCAGCTAGAGATGGCAATAGTTCATGGTTTGTGTGACATCTACTACCAATTTTTATTTATTTTTATTAAAGTTATAAGTGTACATACTTTAAAAAGTCAAAAAGTATGGGAAGGTTTTTAAGAATGAAGAGTAACCCTCTACCCCTGCTACTGCACTCCCAAGTCCTACTCCTCAGAGGTGGCCACTTTGCATTCCTTGTTTTGTTTTTTGTTTTTTTGGGGGTGTGTGTGTGTGTGTGTGTGTGTGGCGGGGGGATCTCCACATTTTAAAAATAGTGCACTTACACTATCTTGATTTTTTTTTTTTTTAATTTCAGCTTTCATCTCTTTAGGGATTTAGAAGCTTAGGATTTAGATTTCGTTATCTTTTCTTCTGTGTCTATTCTATAGTTTTATCATATTCTTGATTAAATCACTATTAAAAGCTTACATTATTATGTCTGTATAAATATTATTTATTGGTAATTTAAGTAATATGGCTGTATATCCTTTTTCCTAAAATGTTACTTTTCTTGGAGTTAATAGTTGCATGATTTTCACATTTACTTTATTTTCAATGGACATACCAGTACTATATCCCTAGACCATCCTAAAAATATACTGCTACCTCTGCTACTGTGTAACACTTATATAGTGCTCATTATGTCTCATGTATTTGTATTGGTTTTGTATTTAAGTCACTCAATTTCAGAGCAAACTTATGAATTAGGCACTCTTATTATCTCCTTTGTTTTGTTTATTAAACAAATGATTCAACTGGGACACAGAGAAGTTAAGCCATTCAGTTAAAGTGACACAGCTGGTAATTGGTATACTTGGTATTTGAATCCAGATAGCCTGGTTCCAAAGAATGTAATGCCTTACCCATATATTGTACTGCTTTACAAAGTATATGTCAAGGTACCCCACATCATTCTTTCCAATTATTATTATTATTATTATTTGTATTTTGGGCTCTGGTGTACGTGTGCACATCCTGCATCCTGCAGGCTTGTTGCATAGGTATACATGCCATGGTGGTTTGCTGTCTCCATCCCACCGAACTCCCTCCCCTGTCCATTGCCTACATCAGATATTTCTCCTGGTGTTATCCCTCCCCATCCTCCCTGCCCCTCGCTCTCTGTTTGTCTGTTGTTGATGTATAGGAATGCTTGTGATTTCTGCACATTGATTTTGTATCTTGAGACTTTGCCTAAGTTGCTAATCAGCTTAAGGAGGTTTTGGGCTGAGATGATGGGGTCTTCTAAATATATCATCATGTCATCTGCAAATAGGGACTATTTGACTTCTTCTTTTCCTAACTGAATGTCCTTTATTTCTTTTTCTTGCCTTATTACTCTGGCTAGAACTTCCAATACTATATTGAATAGGAGTGGTGAGAGAGGGAATCCCTATCTAGTGCCAGTTTTTAAAGGGAATGCTTCTAGTTTTTGCCCGTTTAGTACGATATTGGCTGTGGGTTAGTCATAAATAGCTCTTATTATTTTGAGATACATTCCATCGATACCTAGTTTTTGAGAGTTTTTGGCATAAAGAGCTGTTGAATTTTATTGAAGGCCTTCTCTACATCTATTGAGATAATCATATGGTTTTTGTCTTTGTTTCTGTTTATGTGGTGTATTACATTTATAGACTTGTGAATGTTGAACCAGCCTTGCATCCCCGGGTTGAAACCTGCTTGATTGTGGTGGATAAGCTTTTTGATGTACTGTTGGATTTGGTTTGCCAGTATTTTATTGAAGATTTTTGCATCAATGTTCATCATGAATATTGGCCTATAGTTTTCTTTTTAAGTTGTGTCTCTGCCAGGTTTTGGTATCAGGATAATATTGGTCTCATAGAAACAGTTAGGGAGGATTCCCTTTTTTTGAATTGTTTGGAATAGTTTCAACGGGAATGGTACCAGCTCCTCTTTGTACATCTGGTAGAATTTGGCTGTGAACCCGTGTGGACCGGGACTTTTTTTAGTTGGTAGGCTATTAATTGCTGCCTCAACTTCAGACCTTGTTATTGGTCTGTACAGGGTTTCACCTTCTTTCTGGCTTAGTCTTGGGAGTGTGCAAGCATCCAGGAATTTATCCATTTCTTCCAGATTTACTGGTTTATGTGCATATAGCTATTTGTTATAATCTCTGGTGGTAGTTTGTATTTCTGAGGAATCAGTGGTGGTCTCCCCTTTATCATTTTTTATGCATCTATTTGATTCTTCTCTCTTTTCTTTTTTATTAGTCTAGTTAGTGGTCTGTTTTGTTGATCTTTTCAAAAAACCAACTCCTGGATTTATTGATTTTTTTTTTTTTTTTTGTACATAACTAATTTTATTTTTATTTTTTTTTTTTTTTTAATTTTTTTATTGCATTTTAGGTTTTGGGGTACATGTGAAGAACATACAATATTGTTGCATAGGTACACACGTGGCAGTGTAATTTGTTGCCTTCCTCCCCTTCACCTATATCTGCCATTTCT